>UESW01001967.1:105061-313769 GCA_900491605.1 Calamus simplicifolius | reverse complement strand
TGGAAGCGCCGGGGCCGACTTAAATTAGGCGGGGCCGGCCGGGATGGAAGCGCCGGGGCCGACTTGGATCAGGCGGGGCCGGCCGGGATGGAAGCGCCGGGGCCAACTTGGATCAGGCAGGGCCGACCGGGAGATGCCGGGGCCGACTTGGATCAGGCGGGGCCGATCGGGATGAGAGTGCCGAGGCCGGCTGGGAGGATGCCGGCCTTGGAGGTGTCGGCCTTGGGGGCCATCGGCCTTGGAGCCGTCGGTCTTTGGAGCCGTCGGCCATTGGGGCTGTCGGTCTTTGGAGCCGTCGGCCATTGAGCCGTCGGTCTTTGGAGCCGTCGGCCATTGGGGCCGTCGGTCTTTGGAGCCGTCGGCCATTGAGCCGTCGGTCTTTGGGAGAACCCACGCACATGACGTGGCCCCTTTTTTCCCTCTTATCTCTTTCTTCATTATGAGGAGACTCTTGTTGCTAGAATGTCTTGCCAGCAGGCTAGCTGGCAAGCAGGGCATTTGGACTGGGCGCAACCCCATCGCCGATGTGAGCAGTCAACAATGCAATAACACTTTTACCCCTCATCACATGCCCCCCACTCCTAGTCCGAAGTGTAATTTCGGATATAGGGAGTAGAATTATGGAGCAATCTTATTTAGGGGACGTGTCATTCGATCCTCTGTAGAGGAAGTGTTTATCTCTGTGTAGGTTAGAGAAAGGCCTGGGCGGCCCTCTTGCTGAAGTAAAATAAGGTGCTTTAGTTGCACTAGAGTGTCCGAGAAATTATCCGGCTGGGACGAAGCTTTAGTGTTGTATCACTCGGATTGGCCAAGGCTGCAGAATATATCACTCAGTCTTCGGCCGAGGCTTTTGATAATAAGATATGCACTCTGGCTCTGGCCGGGGCTTTTGATAATAAGAGATGCACTCCGGCTCTAGCTGAGGCTTTTGATAATAAGAGATGCACTCTGGCTCTGGCCGGGGCTTTTGATAATAAGAGATGCACTCCGGCTCTGGCCGAGCTTTTGAAGAACAATAAGAAATTCCCTTCGGCTTTAGCCGGGGTTCCGATATGTCACTCGGTCTTGGCCGGTTTCTATTAATAGGTGATGCCCTTCGGCTCTGGCCGAGGCTTTTGATAATAAGAGATGCACTCCGGCTCTGGCCGGGGCTTTTGATGATAAGAGATGCACTCCAGCTCTGGCCGGGGCTTTTAATAATAAGAGATGCACTCCGGCTCTGGCCGGGGCTTTTGATAATAAGAGATGCACTCCGGCTCTGGCTGGGTCTTTAATAATAAGAGATGCACTCCGGCTCTGGCCGGGGCTTTTGATAATAAGAGATGCACTTCGCTCTGGTCGGGGCTTTTATGACCTGCTTCTCATTGTGACTTTCAAGGAGAGTTATAAAATATCGTAGGCCTTTTAAAAACTAACTTAATTCAATGAATAAAAATGGGTCTAGAAAGAGCATACTTTTTGGATGAATTTATTACTCGGTTGTTGTCGAGCCTTCAGAAATATATCACTCGGTCTTTGGCCGATGCTCTGAAAATTTATTACTCGGTTGTTACCGAGCCTTTAGAAATATATTACTCGGTTGTTGCCGAGCCTTCCCAAGATGCTACTCGGTTGTAACCGAGGCTTCAAAATTAATGCTACTCGGTTGTGACCGAGGCTTCAAATAAAATTAATCGGTGTTGCTGATGCTTCAAATAATAAATTACTCGGTGTTGCCGAGCCTTCCAAGTGCTACTCGGTTGTAACCGAGGCTTCAAATAATAAATACTCGGTGTTGCCGAGCCTTCAAGATGCTACTCGATTGTAACGAGGCTTCCAAATAATAAATTACTCGGTGTTGCCGAGCCTTCAAATAATTACTCGGTGTTTTTGAGCCTTCAAATAATAAATTACTTGTGTTGCCGAGCCTTCAAATAATTACTCGGTGTTTCCGAGCCTTCAAAGATGCTACTCGGTTGTAACCGAGGCTTCCAAATATTAATTGCTACTCGGTTGTGCCGAGGCTTTTAAATTACTTGGTGTTGCCGAGCCTTCCAAAATGCTACTCGGTTGTAACCAAGGCTTCCAAATAAATTACTCGGTGTTGCCGAGCCTTCAAAGATGCTACTCGGTTGTAACCGAGGCTTCAAATAATAAATTAATTGCCGAGCCTTCAAGATGCTACTCGGTTGTAACCGAGGCTTCAAATAATAAATTACTCGGCATTGCCGAGCCTTCAAAGATGCTACTCGGTTGTAACCGAGGCTTCCAAATATTAATTGCTACTCGGTTGTGACCGAGGCTTCAATAATAAATTACTCGGTGTTGCCGAGCCTTCCAAGGTGCTACTCGGTTGTAACCGAGGCTTCCAAAATAAATTACTCAGTGTTTCCGAGCCTTCAAAGATGCTACTCCGTTGTAACCGAGGCTTCCAAATAAATTACTCGATGTTGCCGAGCCTTCCCAAGATACTACTCGGTTGTAACCGAGGCTTCCAAATAAATTACTCGGTGTTGCCGAGCCTTCAAGATGCTACTCGGTTGTAACCGAGGCTTCCAAATATTAATTGCTACTCGGTTGTGACCGAGGCTTCAAATAAATACTCGATGTTGCCAGCCTTCAAATAATAAATTATTCGGTGTTGCCGAGCCTTCCAAGGTGCTACTCGGTTGTAATCAAGGCTTCAAATAATAAATAAATTACTCGGTGTTGCCGAGCCTTCAAAATGCTACTCGATTGTACCGAAGCTTCAAATAATTACTCGGTGTTGTCGAGCCTTTAAATAATAAATTACTCGATGTTGCCAAGCCTTCCAAGATGCTACTCGGTTGTAACCGAGGCTTCCAATAATAATTACTCGTGTTTCCGAGCCTTCAAAGTACTTTGTAACCGAGGCTTCCAAATATAATTGCTACTCGGTTGACCGAGGCTTCAAATAATAAATTACTCGGTGTTGCCGAGCCTTCCAATGTGCTACTCAGTTGTAACCGAGGCTTCCAAATAATAAATTACTCGGAGCCTTCAAAGATGCTACTCGGTTGTAACTGAGGCTTCCAAATAAATTACTCGGTGTTGCCGAGCCTTCCCAAGATGCTACTCGGTTGTAACCAAGGCTTCCAAATAAATTACTCGGTGTTGCCGAGCCTTCAAGATGCTACTCGATTTGTAACCGAGGCTTCAAATAATAATTATTCGGCGTTGCTGAGCCTTCAAAGATGCTACTCGGTTGTGACTGAGGCTTCAAATAATAAATTACTCGGTGTGCCGAGCCTTCAAAATTATATTTTACTTGGCGCTGCCAAGATACGGGACCGTTACTCAGTTGTAGCCGAGCTTCAGATTATATTTTACTTGGCGCTGCCAAGGTTCGGAGACCGCTCGGTTGTAGCCAAGCCTTCAAGATTATATTTTACTTGGCGCTGCCAAGGTTCGGAGACCGTTACTCGGTTGTAGCCGAGCCTTCAAGATTATATTTTACTTGGCACTGCCAAGGTTCGGAGATCGTTACTCGGTTGTAGCCGAGCCTTCAAAATTATATTTTACTTGGCGCTGCCAAGGTTCTGAGACCGTTTCTCGGTTGTAGCCGAGCCTTCAAGATTATATTTTACTTGGCACTGCCAAGGTTCGGAGACCGTTACTCGGTTGTAGCCGAGCCTTCAAATTATATTTTACTTGGCGCTACCAAGGTTCGGGGACCGTTACTCGGTTGTAGCCGAGCCTTCAAGATTATTTTTACTTGGTGCTGCCAAGGTTCGGAGACCGTTACTCGGTTGTAGCCGAGCCTTCAAAATTATATTTTACTTGGCGCTGCCAAGGTTCAGAGACCATTACTCGGTTGTAGCCGAGCCTTCAAGATTATATTTTACTTGGCGCTAGACCGTTACTCTGTTATAGCCGAGCCTTCAATATTATATTTTACTTGGCGCTGCCAAGGTTCGAAGATTTATTGCTCGGCCCAGCCGAGGTTCGGAGATTTGTTGCTCGGCCCAGCCGAGGTTCGGAGATTTCCTGCTTAAATAGATAACTCGATCGTGCCGAGGATTGCAAGTGGCATCCGTTTTTCATTATGATTTTTTGGAGAAGTGATTGTGGTGACCATGCCATAAATCATAAAGCAATATGCCAAAAAAAATTAACGAGGCAGGCCCATAGAAGGCATACCCTACTGATGATATCTGCGGAGGTTTTCTGAATTCCACGTCCGAGGAATGGACTTTCCCGTTCACATCCTGGAGCTTGTAGGTGCTAGGTCCGATGACTTCCGTCACTTGATAAAGGCCTTCCTAGTTTCGGAGCCAGCTTTCCTTGCTTCAGCGGTTTGGAGACGGATGCTCATCGGAGGAAAAGATCACCGGACGAGAAAGATTTCTCTTTAACTCTGGAGGCGTGATAGCACCCACGGAGAGGAAAGTCCTATCTCCACGGGGATGATAGCTTCCGCACCGAAGGCCATTCGGAATGGGGTCCCGCATGTGGGAACTCTCTGGGTGGTGCGGTAGGCCCACTGGCTGAGGCTGAAGCTGGCCGTCGGACTTCTGTGAAGCATGGAGTCAAGAACTCCTTGTCTTGGCTTTATGACGCCAACGCGGCAGCCATAAATGCCTTAATGATGGAAGGAGATAAGGCATTAAATGCCTTAAAGCAGGTGGATGCACATGCCTTTATGAGGCCATAAATGCCTTGGTGCGCGTAGTGCGGTTATGGAAGCTGATCTGTTGTGCCAAGGCAAGGAGAAGGCGAAGACGGCGTGGAGTCGTGGCAAGAGGACACCGGAGAGAGGGATCGGGCCCGTCGAGATCGGGGAGATCCTTGTCGCAGCCCCTTTGCGGGACTGGTCTGGCCTCCTTAAGTCGATGTGGGGGGGTCCGCGACTCCATGCAGACCAGAAGAAGAAGTGCTGGAGAAAGAGAAGCTGCAGCCTCTTCAGGGAGGCATGTAGCAGGGGCAGCTATAACTGAATGGGGAGCTGTAAGGCGCTCCTGAACCAGATGGGTCAGGGCCTGGACCTGCTGGACCAGTGTGGCGAACTGATCCTGGGTCACTGGGACAACTGGTGGCGACGGAGTCTCAGCTGGTGACGGCGTCGGCGCCATGCTGCTCACTGGATCTGATCTCTGGGAGGCGACCTAGTCCTGGGCTTCAGAAGTTGCCCTTCTCCGATTAACCATTGGAGAGGTTCTCTTCCAAATCGAGATCCTTGTCTCCTTTCTTCAAGTTTTAACGGGACTTGAGGCCCTTCCTCTAGCGCCAATCTGTTGCTGCTGAAATCTGTCCTCCGGCTCGGGCGCGATCGGGCTGCAGCGTGGGCTCCCTCCTAGGCGGACCTGCAAGACAGTCCTCATGCGAGAGGCGTTGGGGGTGGCCCTCTGTGGAAGACCCTCCGACGCTCAAGTCAGTGGAGACCAGCAATCAATAATATGGGGAGAAGGATCCCTGAGACAGAGTTCCTCCGAGCTCTCGTGGGAGCTTTATGGCGGAGTGTGAGAACTGTGAATAAAAAATGGGCGTAGAACAGCCATACCTGAGAGGCTTGAGGTGGTAGTATTTATAGGCGGTCACCTGACTTCTTGGACATGCTCTGGATGGGGTCTGAAAGTTGTTGGGATTCGAAACAGATTCGAATCAGGTTGTTACAGGGTCGGTAGGATCCGTATATGGTTAGTTAGAGGATCGACGGCTGGGAGGCGGGAGAGCTGGCCGATGGCTCGAGACTCAGTGGCTGCGTGGTCCCTAGGCCACTTTTGTAGGTCCTAGGCCACGTCTTGGCATGATTCCTTGTTTGGAATCTTATTCTGTTACAGTGAATTTGAACTCTCCCGCGCCAGATTCCGCAGAGGTGTTTTGTACGCTGTGGTTCAGTCATCATGGCTGGCGGAGGCTCGGCGGAGGTAGGTGCCGAGGCACAAGGGGCCAACTTGGATCAGGCGGGGCCGGCTGGGAAGATGCCGGGGGCACCTGGGAGGTGCCGGGGCTGGCTGAGAAGAGTGTCGGGGCTGACTTGGATCAGGCGGGGCCGGCCGGGATGGAAGCGCCGGGGCCGACTGGCTTGGACACGCCGGGGCCAGCTGAGAAGAGTGCCGGGGCTGACTTGGATCAGGCAGGGCCGGCCGGGATGGAAGCGCCGGGGCTGACTTGGATCAGGTGGGGCCGGCCGGGATGGAAGCGTCGGGGCTGACTGGCTTGGACATGCCGAGGTCGGCTGAGAAGAGTGCCGGGGCCGACTTGGATCAGGCGGGGTCGGCCGGGATGGAAGCGTCGGGGCCAACTTGGATCAGGCGGGGCTGGCCGGGATGGAAGCGTCGGGGCCGACTTAATTAGGCGGGGCCGGCTGGGATGGAAGCGCCAGGGCCGACTTGGATCAGGCGGGGCGGCCGGGATGGAAGCGCCGAGGCCGACTTGGATAGGCAGGACCGACCGGGAGGTGCCGGGGCCGCCTGGCTTGGACACGCCAGGGCCGGCTAAGAAGAGTGCCGGGGCCGACTTGGATCAGGTGGGGCCGGCCGGGATGGAAGCGCCGGGGCCAACTTGGATCAGGCGGGGCCGGCCGGGATGAGAGTACCGGGACCGGCTGGGAGGATGCCGGCCTTGGAGGTGTCGGCCTTGGAGGTGTCAGCCTTGGGGGTCGTCGGCCTTAGAGACGTCGGTCTTTGGAGCCGTCGGCCATGGGGCCGTCGATCTTTGGAGCCGTCAGCCATTGAGCCATCGGTCTTTGGGAGAACCCACGCACATGACGTGGCCCCTTTTTTTCCTCTTGTTCTCTTCTTCATTATGAGGAGACTCTTGTTGCTAGAATGTCGCGCCAGCAGGCTAGCTGGCAAGTAGGGCATTTGGACTGGACGCAACCCCATCGCCGATGTGAGCGGTCAACAATGCAATAACGATTTTATCCCTCATTATATATATATATATATATATAAGATTCAACGAATCATTCGAATCTATTCGAGTCAAGTATAATCCAAACCAGCTTATAATGTTTGAAGGATTTGATACGGATAAAAATTATCACTACATCCATAAACATGTTCGACGACAAGGTCAAGTTGACAAGATCAAGTTATCTTCGATTTAGTTGATCAAGATACATTTGAAGTGACTGACTGGGCTACGGTCCAACAGACAGCTAGAGTCAGTCTTGGCATTGATGTCAGAGTCGGTCTCCTCACCAACTCCAGAGTTAGTACCGACGCCATCGTTGGTCTCGACACCGATACCAGAGTCGATCTCTATACTTTGGTAGGACGAGCAATCTCCGAACCTCGGTAGGCCGAGCTATCTCCAAACCTCAGCAAGGCCAAGCTATCTTAGTACCCGTTAGACCGAGCTATTTTTAAACCCGTTAGGACCAAGCTATCTCTATACCTTACTAGGATCGATCCTTATCCTTTCGACGTAAACGCCATTGCTGCTTCAAACCACGCCGGATATCTCGAAGGATGAACCACTTTGATTGCAAGGATTGCGGAGTGAACTTTCGAAATTAGAAATGGAAGCCAAATACAGCACTCCGTCCATGATCAATGAGATTTCAAATTCCCAATAAAGCATCCGTCAGCTTCATCAACTGCCGATCCCCGTAACCGATGGGATTCCGGCCTTATCGGATGCCAACTCCCTAAAATGCATCCAAAAAATTAGGTAACGGCTCACCTCCTCGGCAACGCACAAATAACAAGTCCCAAGACCCTCTAGGTACACTCTTGAAGGTAATCTAAGCCCAAAAAAACTCTAGCAAAGGCCATTGCTTCTGAGAATTCATCTCAATGAGGGAGATCCTTCTGCTGGAGCCTTCTCCTCTCATCTGATGCTAGAGATTTTTACTAACTTGGGCATCGAAGGATCTTTTGTAAGGACTACCCCTCATGCTTCCTACGTAAATATTGTCTTGCAAGTCTACCCGGATGACAGAGCGCTACCCGGATCCCGAGGTGCATCGCCCTAAGCTGGTGGCAAGGCCGAGCAACATTCTTCGTACCTTGGCAGGGCCAAGTAAAATATTCTTTGTACTTTGGCAAGACAAAGTAAAATATTCTTCGTACATTGACAAAGCCAAGTAAAACATTCTACGTACCTCAGCACGGACGAGTTTTCTACGTACCTCAGCAAGGCTGAGCTTTCTCTGAACCTCTGTAAGGCCGAGTAACATTCTTTGTACCTTGATAGGGCCAAGTAAAAAATTTACCGTACCTTAACGGAGCCAAGTAAAAGATCCTTCGAGCCTCGGCATAGCCGATCGGAACTTTCTCTGAACCTCAGCATGGCCGAGCCTTCTCCGTACCTTGGCTAGGCTAAGTAAAAATTTCTCCGAACCCTGGCGAGACCGGTCGGAGTTAACTAAGACTTAGTACAGCTAAGCATTTATTCTTCCGAACTTCGGCACAACCGATCGGAATATTTTATACCTCAGCAAGTCCGAGTATTCCTTATGCATCGATCGGCCGAGAAACCTAACTTCGGTATGCTCAAAACCTAGTTTGTACTCGGCAAGCCCGAGAGAATCTATTTGTCATGCTACCTAATTAGTTAAAGTGACAAACATTCAGCAAAAGAATATGTAATTGAAAATAAAATTTCATTCATTTAAAATATCATATTACAAGATATTATAAGTGCACAACAGCATCGAAAAAGTAAGGAAATTTTACATAATGAAAGTTTTCTAAAGCCTACTTACTATTACTACAGCGACAATGCTTCGACTTCAGATAAACACGAAGAGCGCTTTCAAACTCCATTGGATGGTAAACTTCAGAACTTGGGGCAAGATATGGAAAGAAGCTTAAGCCAATATACTTATGTTGAGCTTCCCATCCTTTACTAGAAAGACACTTGATGGATCTTCAAGCATCCCTTCTGGTGGATCAGTAATGACAGCCACTAGGCTAAGGAAAGCCTGTGGAATTCATACAAGGAGGTCACACGTGAACGCTTTTTTGCATTTCTCGTATAACCTCTATAGCTCCTCCCCTTCCTCTTCTTTACATTTATGTGCTGAAAAAGAGATTTCAAGGCCGTCTTCATTGACGCCTCATTTTTGGCTTCATGGGATCCAACAGAGTCATTACTCGGCGCTCCTTGGACAGCCTGCTTTTTAGCAACTTCTTCATCCGAACCCTCAAGCCCAAGCTGAATCTTAAAGAGGAAGACCAACTATTTTGCCTCTAACGATGACATGGGTAAACTCCCCAAGACTCACTCTCAAAGGAAGGGAACTCTTTGTCGGACTACCGGTAGTACTCTCCCTTTCCCCTTTTTATAGCCATTGAACGAGGAGCAAAAGCCATTAATTGGGAGAAAACTCAAGAATCAAAGCTCATCTACCTCCATACTTCGACCCCCAATTGGGCCACATGTCGCCCATTTGATTTTCTCTGGTGGAAAACTAAAGAGTTTCATCTTGCCCAAGAGATGGACTCTTTTCGATCCTTAGTGGTGCGAGCACCAGGATCAAGCAGAGGGTTCTTAACCCTCTGTGGATATTTGATTAGTTATAATTCAAGTCTTGAGTTGGGAAATAAAGTTTGAGTCTCGTCCAGTTCATTTTATTCTAAATTGAGTCCAATCCAGTTCAGTTTATTTTAATGTGAGTCCTATAGTAAGTTCATCAGCTTACAAGAGGAGACATCAGTATTGGAGAGAAGACAAGGCCATCACAGTCAGATAGAGCAGCTGCTAAATTCAAGTTGGTGCCACACCTACTTCAGCAGCCCACATGCCACCTAGCAGAGCAAGCAACCTTCCCGATCTGGATGATCATTTTCCTCATCGGATGCCACAGATTTTATGCTGAATCCTACTGCCGCTGATTGTATCTAGAAGATCACCTTCCTCATCTGAACGCTACAGATTTCATGCCAAATTAAGCTGCCGCTGATTGCATCTCAATCATATCTAGAAGATCACCTGCCTCATCTGGACGCCACAGATTTCATGCCGAATCAGCTGCCGCTGATTATTCTAGAAGATCACCTTCCTTATCTGGACGCTGCAGATTTCATGCCAAATTTGATTATGGCGCCTTTTTTTTCTTTTTACTCTTTCCATATCTATTTTCTTGGGCCCCAAGTCTCTTACTCTATAAAAGAGACCCTGTATGAATGATGTATCTTTTATTATTAATCAATCAATCCAAGTTTTGAGTTATTGTAATTTTGTTAATTGGTTCTCTGGTGCTCTTGTTTCCCTCCTCCTGCGCATGCCAACATCCCAAGTCTCAGGAGAAACCCTGGCCACCACCTTTGTCTTCCAATAGTGGACGCCCAAGAGCCCTTGGTCGGCCTTCCCTTTTCTCTACTCCTTCCTTATCTCTTTGCCTCTATTCTAATTTTCTCTATTATTCTTTAACCCTTGTATGGTGATCTTGCAGATCCCTCAGTAGCCACAAATCCAGGATTCAAGGTGATCGTCATCCAGGTCAGCGGATACTTGGCCGCAGATCCGTGGGCTCAAGGCTTGGTCATCTAGGGCGCATCCGCCAAGCAGAGCAACCCCTTTAACACTTTGATCTTTCCCCCTTGCCAGGTACACCCCTTTAATCTACTAGTAACTTTATTGTAGGAGAGCAAGCCCTACCGAAGCTTCTTAGCCTCGACAGTCCTTCTTCCTTATTTTTAGGAACTGTTTCGCGTGCGGATTTACTGTGAATTTTTCTGAATCCCTCTTAGGCTATTACTTTGAGATAATAATCAACTACAATTATTAATTTTTAAAAATAAATAAATAAAAATTACTTGCATGTGAATCGGTCCTGCATCAGTTTGGTATCAGAGCATAGTTAGGGCTTAATTTTAATTCATGTTATTATCAGTATATCATCTATAATAGAATTGTTTCTCCCTTCATACACATCAGAAAATTACAAAATTTATTTCTCTAGATTCATTATAATTTAAAGTATTTTTAATTATTTTTTAAGAATTTAATTCGATTTGTAAAAAATAAAAAAAATCTAAGATTTATTGCTATTTATAGATTTCTGGATTAGGGTTTGTGTTTTACATGTCATTCATCTGCATTAAATTACTCTTAAGGGCTTTCATTGATGTCAGATATAGGAGGGATTAAGACCCCTTTCTTGGCTCAAAACAACCACCCGTGCATTCCAATCCCAAGCCTCTAATCTAAAACTGAGTAGCAACTTAATTGACATTTGCCCTAGAGGGCTACGAACACCAACAGTCGGTTTAGTGTACTGGAGGAGACTAGTACAAATCAATCTGGCGTGTGCTCTGAAATTGGTGTCTAGAAGAGAAGTTAAATGTCAAACGACTTAAGCGAAGTGTTGGGGTTATTCTAATTAGGCACCTGTAATTTGCGAGACGAGCCTCCCCCCCTTCCACCTGTCCCAACTGGCCAATTAAAGAGTTATTATTAGATTGGCTTGCATTAAGTCAAATCCTTTACTCTGGATGACTAGGTCTAGCATACCGTAGTCTGAGTCAGTCTGAGTCTTGTATGCTTGATTGTGCTTGCATGTACACTAGATCAGAAGCATCTTTTCGCCCATCACCACCTCCATTACAGGCTGAACCGCTAATCAAAGCATTGATGATCACTTCAGGATCATCACTGAACAACTAGCCCGAATGAACCAAGACATCAAGCAATCTGAGGCTAGATTAGGGTCCAGGTTCGATCAAGTCGAAACTAGGTTGGGCATCCTAGAAGAGCCCCACACTGAGTCTGATCGTGAGACCCCACCTCACCTTCTCCTAGGAGAGCCCAACAGCCTGACCTCTACATAAGGCCAAACCCTAGGAGACCACTTCAACCTGATCCAGTCCTAGATATCCTCCCTAGGAAACCCAATCATAAGGCAGTAGACCAAGAAGAAAGAGCCCTTAGAAGTATCAGACTTGAAGCACCTACTTTTGATGGCTTTATGGACCCTAAGGACTACCTAGATTGGGAGGAAGGGATGGACCAGTACTTTGACTGGTATGACATGTCTGAAGAGCGTAAGTTTAAGTTTGCTAAGCTCAAGTTAGTACGATAGGCTAGGTTATACTGGGCCACTTTAGAGCGAAGGCAATTATTAGAGGGAAGAGACCCCATAGTCACCTGTCGTGCCATGAAGGCTAGACTTAGGCTAATTTTGTCCCCACATCATATGAACAGAGCCTATTGGACTAGTGGCAGGGATTAATCCAGGGTAGTAAAATTGTGAATGAATACATTGCTATATTCCAAGAGTATACCATGAGGTGTAATATCGTTCAGTCTAAGGAAGTCACCCTATCCAAGTTTAGGTATGGCCTGAGAGCAGATATTCAAAGAGAACTCTACCTAAGAAGGGTACACGATTTAGAAGAAGCTTACCAAGTTGCTAAGGATTATGAACGTTTTCAGAGAGGGCCATCCTATCGTAGATCAGAGGCTACCAAGAGCCCTAGCCCATATCCAGGATCTAGTCAGGCCTATCCTAGTCGTCCCAGACCTACCCAGTACTCAGACCCCCACCAGACTTTCCCGAGCCAACCCAACACTAGTCGACCCAGTACAAGCCGAACTGAGTTGAGTCGACCCCAGAATAGTATCCTTATATCCTAGAGAGAGGATAAGGGCAAATCTGTAGAGGTCCAAAGAAATTCCAACCCCCAGATCAAATGCTTTAGATGCAACAAACTAGGACATATGATCAGCCAGTGCCCAGTCAGATCCCTTTATATAGATGAGTTACCTAAGACTGAATCTGAGTCCCTAGTTGAGCCTGAGGGAGAGGTCTATGAGGCTGATAACCATCTGATAGATGAGTACGATGGAGAGAAGGAAACATTTGAGTCTGAAGACCTACTAGGAGTGGTTAGATGTATCTTGACCCAAACTCAAACTAAGGACCAGGAAGATTGGCGTAGGACAACATCCTACAGACTTTTGTTAAGATAGGGGATAAGGTGCTCAAGATCATAGTGGATAGCGGGAGTTGTGTCAATGCCGTCTCTACCAATACAGTTAAGTCATTAGGATTGACCACAGTTCCCCATCCTAGTCCCTATAAGGTCTTGTGGGTAGATTCCACCTCTATCCCAATCAAGTCCAGATGCCAAATACTAATCAAATTGATAGCGGGAGTTGTGTCAATGTCATCTCTACCAATACAGTTAAGTCATTAGGATTGACCACAGTTCCCCATCCTAGTCCCTATAAGATTTCGTGGGTAGATTCCACCTCTATCCTAATCAAGTCCAGATGCCAAATACTAATCAAATTGCAAAATTATGAGGAAAAGGTCTGGTGCGATGTAATTCCTATGGGTGTTAGTAGTATTATATTAGGTCGACCTTGGCTTTACGATCACGATGCCACCTTGTTTGGTCGATCCAACATCTGCTCTTTTAAACACAATGGGAACAAGTATGTGATACATCCAACTCCACCTAGGGACCCAATCAAGAAAGGATCTAGCAACCTTAAGGATAGCAAGCCAAGAGTTAATCTGATTAAAGCTAAGGAATTAGAAAAGGACATCACTGAGGGTAATCCTGTTTGGATTTTGACCACTAAAGAGATCTATGAATCAGTCCAAAAGGAATAACCTCCAGAAGTAATTGAGATCCTAGAGGAGTTTAAGGATATCTTCCCTGAAGAATTGCCTGATCAGTTACTGTAGGGAGAATTAATCTCTGAGGCATGCATATTTAAAATTTGATAACAATTATCAATGCAAAATTTTAAAGATTAAATATTAATCTATCTAACATGCATCAAGATCATATCTTTGCCTTATATATAGGATCGTTTGATCTAAAATGTGCATATAAATAAAATCATCAAGATCATATCTTAATCCTCAAGGTAAGAAGTCGTACTTCTTGCCTTGAATCATGGCTTAAGATCTAGAGATCATATCATTTACCTTAAGGGCAGTTGGTAAATCCTTTTGTGCTCTACAGCCGTTCAATCGTCCGGCCTCTAGTATCGTCCATGCGAAGCCCCGAATGATCGGATTCCTAGGAGTGCTAGCTCACGGAAAAACAACTTTACTGATCTTGAATCCTCCCACTTGAATCTTCCTCCAAGATCCACCAAACTTTTTCTAACACCAGAATCACCAGGATTTTCTATTCTAACTCTTTAGAATTTCAATCCACGAGATATCGTGTGTTATTATTCTTATCTGGTGAGAGATGTCCTCTATTTATAGTCTCATTTTAGCCAGCCCATTGAATTCTAACATTTAGAATTCTGTCGTTCGGTAAAAAGCAAAGAGACGCTGAACCAAAGAGACGCGGCATTTGGTTAATTCCGGTGTTCGGTGAAAACCAAAGAGATGCGGTGTTTTGTTAATTATGACGTTCGGTGAGAAACAAAGAGATGTAAATTCTAACACTTAAAATTCCATCACCTGGTTGATTCAAAGATGCACATTTATTCCATATAAATTCTAACACTTTAGAATTTCAACGGAATTGTTTAGAGAAGATTAATGTTACAAATTAAATTATATATGTGAATTTAATCTCTCAAATGTTAGTTATCTCATCATGTGAGATACTTATGCGAGAAGTTTGGGTTCAAGTTTTGGTTTAAGCTGATCTGAATTTATTGGACTGAACCTACATAGATCATGGTCCTAGCCCAAATCAAATTTGGCTAGTACTGAATCTATTGAAATCCAAATCAAGTTTAATTTCAAATCAATATTTGAAATTGATTAGTCCTTCTAATAGACATAAACCAAATTGAATCTTATTCACTTATACTTAACACAATTGAGATAATTCAATCAATCAAATTGATTAATTAAATCATATACGATTCTCAATCGTTGATCAGCAAATAGATCATCCTAGGAAACTTCTATGCGTATGACTCTCTAGGTTCGAACCTAAGCCGGTAGCATAGAAACAACTTTCTATACTAATCGATGTGCCCATCTAGCAATAGAACCCGATGTCCAGATAGGTCGAAGAGTTGCCGAGCAAACTCCAAGAACCCTAAGAAACAATTACCGTATAATTCATCTTTTTGACCACAAATGCTAAGGATGGCTTAAGAGCCTGTCAACTCTAAACAGCAATCCATAAAGTGATTACAATTTTAGTGATCATGTGACTTTTACATGAAGTGACTTGGCCAAGGTCTTACTAAATTGAAACACAAGCATTTTTCCTTTTAACGGGATAGGTCAAATTCCATCTTGATCCACAACTGACTACCACAAGTACTTGACTGCACCCAATAACCTTTCATAGCTGGATTAGAAATCCAGGTGGTCCGGCACCTAAGTATAATGAATTGCTTGCAAGTCACCGGTTGTGATCTTCAGGTCTGAAGGATACTTATACCTATATCTTCTTGGATTAACTCTTGACAGCAGAGTATCCGGAAATGAGTCACGTTCGGTGAAATGTACTCCTATACTTTCACCTGTATGTCATACCAGTGTCTCTACACTCCTTGGTTAAGAGGACAACCAACAAATATGATATACAATATCCTATAATTGATAGTACTATGGCCCTTTCATAGTATATCATTTGGTCGCGAACTCTTTTGAGGACCTTCATAGATAAATCCTCCTTTATCATGAAGGAAGATCCTGAGGGCTTCATTACTATTAGGAGTTTTAAGAACATGTTCTTGTAATGAATAAACTGCCAAATAACTTTTATTAATATATCAATTTATATGCTATTTACATTAGTTCAATCATCAAATGATTGGCTTTAGGATACAATTCCTAACAAACTCCCACTTAGCCTAAAGCCACTCATTACAGTATCTAATACCCATCTTCAATTTATAGTCATCAAACTTCTTGATGCTGAGTGCTTTAGTAAATGGGTCACCTAGGTTATCCTTTCCGTCAATCTTCTAAAGATTTATGTCACCTCGGTCTACAATCTCTCGAATAAGATAAAATCGGTGCAGTATATGCTTGGTGCGCTGATGTGCTCGTGGTTCCTTTGCTTGAGCTATGGCACCAGTACTGTCACTGTACAGTAGGACCGGTCCATCTATGGAAGGTGTAACTCCAAGCTCGGAGATGAACTTTCGCAGCCACACAGCTTCTTTCACAGCATCTAATGCAGCGATATACTCTGCCTCGCACACCGAATCTGCCATTGTATGTTGCTTGGAACTTTTCCAGCAAACAGCTCCACCATTTAGGATAAACACGAAACTCGATACACTTTTACTATTATCATGATCTGATTGGAAACTAGAATCAGTATATCCAACAAGTTTCAAATCAGACTCTCCATAGACTAACCACTGGTCCTTAGTATTTCTCAAATACTTAAGGATTGTCTTAACAACTTGTCAGTATTTTTCTCCTGGATCAGATTGGTATCTACTCACTACTTCTAGTGAGTATGCCATATCTGGTCTTGTACATGTCATGGTGTACATAATCGATCCCACTGCCGAAGCATATGGAATTCGACTCATACATTCTCTTTTATTAGGAGTTGTCGGACAATCCTTCTTAGAAAGATGAATTCCATGGCCTATCGAAAGATAGCCTTTCTTGGAATTCTCCATGCTAAACCTCTTTAACACTGTTTCAATGTACATAGATTGGGATAGACCAAGCATCCTCTTAGATCTATCTCTATAGATCTTCATCCCTAGGATGTAGGAGCTTCTCCTAGATCTTTCATGGAGAATTATGATGATAACCATGTCTTTATTCCTTGTAATGCAGGGATATCATTCCCGATTAAAAGAATATCATCCACATATAATACAAGAAAAATAATAACGGAACCGTTAGCCCATTTATAAATGCAAGGTTCTTCTTTATTCTTAACAAAGCAATAAGATTTGATCACATTATCAAATCGTATGTTCCAACTCCTAGATGCTTGCTTAAGTCCATAAATAGACTTCTATAGCTTGCACACTTTAGACTCGTCTTCAAATATAAAACCTTCAGGCTGTATCGTATATACCTGTTCTTCTAAGTCACCATTTAGAAAAGCGGTTTTAACATCCATTTGCTAAATCTCATAATCGAAATGTGCTACTATAGCTAGCATAATCTGAATAGATTTTAGCATTGCCACAGGAGAAAATGTTTTGTCATAGTCAATACCATAACGTTGACGATACCCCTTGGCAACCAGATTTGCTTTGTAAGTCTCTACCTTTCCGTCTGCGCCTCTTTTCCTCTTGAAAACCCACTTACACCCTATGGGTTTTATCCCTTCAGATGGGTCAACTAATGTCCATATATTATTGTCCTTCATGGAATCAAGTTCGGATTTCATGGCATCAAGCCATTTATCAGAGTCGGTCCTTTGCATAGCATCCATATAGGTGATCAGATCCTCGTTGTTCTCATCGAGCTTAATAGGATCCTCGTTCTGGACTAAGAAACCTAAGTATCTGTCCGATTGATGTGGTACTCTACCAGATCGCCTTAATGGTGCATCTAAAATGGGTTTTGAGTTTGATCTAATCAACTCAGATTCTAAAGGTTCACTGGTTTGTGTTGTTCCTTCTACTTAATGAACTTCCTCAAGTTCAATATTGGAGCTATTTATTCCTTTACTAAGGAACTCCTTTTCAAGAAAAACTGCTCTATTACTAATGAACAACTTTTGTTCTTCAGTATTGTAGAAGTAATATCCTTTGGTTTCTTTCAGATAGTCGATAAAAAAATATTTGTCAGATTTGGGTTCAAGTTTGTCTGATTTTGCACATTTCACATAAGCCGGACACCCCCAAACTCTCAGATAGGTGATAATCGATTTATGTTCATACCACATCTCATGTGAAGTTTTAGAAACAGACTTACTTGGAACCTTATTGAGAATATGACAAGCTGATTCTAATGCATATCCCCAAAATGATATTGGCAAGCTTGCAAAACCCATCATGGACCGAACCATGTCAAACAGAGTTCATTTTTTTCTTTCTGATACACCGTTATGCTGTGGTGTTCCTAGAGGAGTCCATTGGGAGAGAATCTCATTCTCCCTTAGATATGTCATAAAATCATTTAAAAGGTATTCGCCTCCTCGATCCAATCGAAGGGTCTTAATACATTTTCATGTTTGTTTTTCTACTTCTTTATGATATAGTTTAAACATTTCAAATGATTCAGATTTATGTCTCATAAAATAGATATAACCGAACCTAGAAAGGTCGTCTGTAAAAGTAATGAAGTAGTAATATCCACCTTTGGCACAAGTGCTCATTGGTCCACATACATCAGTATGTACTAGACCCAATAGCTCTTTGGCTCTTTTACCTTTTCCAATAAAAGATGACTTGGTCATTTTACCAAGAAGACAGGATTCATAGGTAGTTAATGATTCATAATCATCAACTCGAAGGATGCCCTCCTGAGTTAACCTGTTCAATCTGTTCTTGTTGATATGACCTGGCCGATGGTGCCAAAGATAAATATCGGTGACATCATTTATTCTAGGACGCTTACTTGATTTGTACACTACATTCACATGCTATGATAATATATAAATACCATTAGATAAATGCCCAGAGTCATTACAGTGACTCCATTCATAATGATATTCAAAGTAGCATCCTTTATTGAAATTTCATAATGACTTTTGGCCAAAAGGCCTACAGAAATTACGTTCAACAAGAACGTTGGGCAAAAATGACAATCATTTAGTACAATGACATTTCTATTGAAAACTATTTCAAGAACTCCTAATGCCAGAACAGGATCTAATCTTCCATCGCCGACATTGAGGAATCTTTCATTGTCCTCAAATCTTCTAGTGACCTGTAGTCCCTGCAATGAATTGCAAATGTTAAAAGGACTCCCGGTATCCAATACCCAGGTCTGATTATCATATACAAAAAAATTACAAGGTGTTATCATATAAATACCTTGTTGAGCAACATCTTGCCCTTTTTTCTTCTTTGGCCTGTTTGGATCAAGTGTGGCAATGTAAAGAGTCATTACAGTGCCCTTGCATCTTGCAATGAAAGCATTCAGCTTGACTTTTGTCAACTTTCTTCTTCTACATCTGACCCTTTATAGATGTCCTAGCGTGTTGCACCTTTTTCTTATTCTTTTTCTTCTTTCCTTTCCCAAAGGGTTGACGCCCTACCTTAGATCCTTCAACCACATTAACCAAACCCTTAGAGAGCTGGTTGTCCTTCTCAAAGTTCTGTAACAACCCCAACAAAACCGTGGTAGTTGACTACAGGCTTTGTCATTCGAAAATGAGTAAGGAAAGGTCGGAAGGATGGAGGCAAGAAATTCAGGATCGTATCTTTTCCCAACTGCTCATGTAGGGGAAAGCCGAGCTTGCTTAGGAGTTCTATCTTCTCGATCATGTACAATACATGATTAGTGACAGGAGATCCATCCCTCATTCGAGCATTAAAAATAGCACAACTAGTTTTGTGTCTTTCAACGTCGTCGAGTGTGCCGAAAGATTCATTCAACACTTGAATGATTTCTTCTGGCTGAGCATTCTCGAACCGGCGATCGAATTGATCGTTCATTGCTGCTAGCATGATGCAATGCATGCTAGTTCTATCACTGAGCCACTTCTGATAAGTGTCTTTCTCAGAACTTTGGATGTTTATATCAGGTATCTTTGGTGCAGGATTATTCAGAATATATAGAATCCTCTCATGCTCAAGGACGATCTTAAGTTTTCTAAACCAGCTATTGAAATTCAAACCATTCAACTTGTCACTATCCAATAGGAACCTTAATGATAAATTAGTGGCCATTTTTTGCATAAGAAAAAATTGAAGTTTAGTAATATATATAAATTGATTCAGTCTAAAGACTTGGACTTTAGTCTAAAGATTCTCCTACTATTTTGTTCAAATTGGCAGCCTCTACACCCCAATTCGAAGAATTATTCTTAATTCTTTAGTGGGCACTAAGATCTACATATACTACATACAGGCCCAAGTGAAGCTTGGCCAACCCATATGCATCTAAGAGTAGGTTCAAAACCAATTGTTTCCCAAAATAATTCTTAGTGTTCAGTTTTGCCCCATGTTCCTCTTCAGCAGGCATGAAGCGCCTCCACTGAAAGTTTTGGTTAGGTACAACTATTAAATAATATAATCAGTGTAACCTATCAATAGACAACCAAGTCTGAGTGAAGCTCGGCCCACCTGACTGTCTATTTAATAGTTACGCTGACTTATCATAAATGAATGATAATTTCGATGGTTGATAAGCACCAGGCATGAAGTGCCTCCAATGATTATTAAGACATTGGACTCATTATCACCCACCTTAATGGGAGGCTATGATCTAGTTATCATATAACTATTTCATTTTAAGGACCTAATAATTTTAGAAGATTTAATAATCTAAAGATAAATTAACTAATCAAGTTCTCCCACTGAATCTATGAAGTCAGTAGAATGAAACAAGATTAAGTCAGGTTAAGTGGCACCTAAATCAGTCAGACTGATTTTCTTACATGCATGGGTTAACTCGAATCAAGTAAATGATCTAAATCATAAATGGTTCACCATCTTGACCAGGTAAGTGAGATCGATGGGAGGGATATGCCATTAACTCATTAAAGACGCATTAATACGAGTAGCTCCCAATTAAAAACCATTCGATCGTTGATCCTAGAGCAACTTGCCAACTCACCTTGACATCATATGGTTAACCAATTTTGATTTGACCATCTAAGAGATTCATGCTCAACCACGGAGCTTAATCTACTTCCATTTGGTTTAATCAAAGACATGGACATGATCAACTACAACTATTGTTTGATTTAGAGCATCCTTAACCTAATCTAATCAATTTAGATTTGATCAAATACTCTTATAGTCCATTTGATTTAAACCTTAGGGTCTAACCCTTTATGGACCTGATTTAGCCAACCCAAAAGATTAAATATATTTCATGTCATATATTTCGAATCATGCATCAATTGCATTATTTAACTACTCATAATTCTTATATTTAGATCGTATCTAAAAAATTATGAATAAATATTTGACATTCAAATAAGACTCTCATAAATATTTGTATGTTTCATAACATAGACATCATACCATTATATCTTATATCTATGCTTTTATACTAAACATGCAAATATCATGCTTTTATACAACATCATATGTATCAAATATAAAACATCTCTTGAGAGTGTATGTAATCTGTGTTTGATGCCAAAGATCAATTTAAATTATCTTTTGACTAAATATCAAGAACCATAATGTTACAGCAATATGCCACAGAATACCTCGTTGAATAGGTAATTTAGATTTTTAATCCATCTGTGACCTAATATACCTGTGATCTGTTTTAGCTTTGATTACACAATTAATAGGATCATTAATTTACATGCAATAAATTAGATCAATGACGAAACCATGCTCTGAAACCATTTGTAAGGAGAATTAATCTCCGAGGCATGCATATTTTAAAATTTGATAATAATTATCAATGCAGAATTTTAAAGATTAAATATTAATCTATATAACATGCATCAAGATCATATCTTTGCCTTATATATAGGATCGTTTGATCTAAAATGTGCATATAAATAAAATCATCAAGACATATCTTGATCCTCAAGGTAAGAAGTCGTACTTCTTGCCTTAAATCATGCCTTAAGATCTAGGGATCATATCACTTACCTTAAGGGCAGTTGGTAAATCCTTTTGTGCTCTACAGCCATTCAATTGTCCGGCCTCTAGCATCGTTCACGTGAAGCCCTGAATGATCGAATTCCTGGGAGTGCTAGCTTGCGGAAAATAACTTTGCTGATCATGAATCCTCCCACTTGAATTTTCCTCTAAGATCCACCAAACTTTTGCTAACACTAGAATCACCAGGATTTTCTATTCTAACTCTTTAGAATTTCAATCCACGACATATCGTGTGTTGTTATTCTTATCTGATGAGGGATGTCCTCTATTTATAGTCTCATTTTAGCAATTCCATTGAATTCTAACATTTAGAATTCCGCCATTCGATAAAAAGCAAAGAGACGCCGAACCAAAGAGACGCGGCGTTTGGTTAATTCCGACGTTCGGTGAAAACCAAAGAGACGCGGTGTTTTGTTAATTCCGACGTTCGATGAGAACCAAAGAGATGTGAATTCTAACACTTAGAATTCCATCGTCTAGTTGATTTAAAGAGGCACATTTATTCCATATAAATTTTAACACTTTAGAATTCCAACAGAATTGTTTGGAGAAGATTAATGTTACATATTAAATTCTATATGTGAATTTAATCTCTCAGACTTTAGTTATCTCATCATGTGAGATACTTATGCGAAAGGTTTGGGTTCAAGTTTTGGTTTAAGCTGATCTGAATTTATTGGACTGAACCTACATAGATCATGGTCCTAGCCCAAATCAAATTTGACTAGTCCTGAATCTATTTAAATCCAAATCAAGTCTAATTTCAAATCAATATTTGAAATTGATTAGTCCTTCTAATATACTTAAACCAAATTGAATCTTATTCACTTGTACTTAACCCAATTGAGATAATTCAATCAATCAAATTGATTAATTAAATCATATACGATTCTCAATCGTTGATCAGCAAATAGATCATCCTAGAAAACTTCTATGCATGTGACTCTCTAAGTTCGAACCTAAGCCGGTAGCATAGAAACAACTTTCTATACTAATCGATGTGCCCATCTAGCAATGAAACCTGACGTCCAGATAGGTCGAAGAGTTGGCGAGCAAACTCCAAAAACCCTAAGAAACAGTTACCGTATAATTCATCCTTTTGACCACAAATGCTAAGGATGGCTTAACAGCCTATCAACTCTAAACAGCAAATCCATAAAGTGATTTCAATTTTAGTGATCATGTGACTTTCACATGAAGTGCCTTAGCCAAGGTCTTGCTAAATTGAAATACAAGCATTTCTCCTTTTAACGGGATAGGTCAAATTTCATCTTGATCCACAATTGACTACCACAAGTACTTGACTGCACCCAGTAACCTTTCGTAGCTGGATTAGAAATACAGGCGGTCCGGCACCTAAGTACAATGAGTTGCTTGCAAGTCACCGGTTGTAATCTTCAGGTCTGAAGGATACTTATACCTATATCTTCTCGGATTAACTCTTGATAGCAGAGTATCCGAAGATGAGTCACGTTCAGTGAAATGTACTCCTAGACTTTACCTGTATGTCATACCAGTGTCTCTACACTCCTTGGTTAAGAGGACAACCAATAAATATGATATACAATGTCCTATAATTGATAGTACTATGGCCCTTTCATAGTATATCATTTGGTCACGAACTCTTTTGAGGACCTTCATAGATAAATCCTCCTTTATCGTGAAGGAAGATCCTGAGGGCTTCATTACTATTAGGAGTTTTAAGAAGATATTCTTGTAATGAATAAATTGACAAATAACTTTTATTAAAATATCAATTTATATGCTATTTACATTAGCTCAATCATCAAATGATTGGCTTTAGGATACAATTCCCAACAGTTACCACCCCTGAGAAACATCCAACATGCCATTGACCTGATCCCAGGATCCACCCTCCCAAACCTTCCCCATTATAGGATGAACCTCACTGAGCATCAAGAACTACAAAAACAAGTGGAAGAATTGCTTAGGAAAGGTTTCATTAGGGAGAGCTTAAGTCCTTGTGCAGTTCCTGCACTATTAACCCCTAAAAAGGATGGTACCTAGAGAATGTGCATGGACAGTAGGGTCATCAACAAAATCACTATCAAGTATAGGTTCCCTATCCCCAGACTAGATGACATATTGGACATGATGGCGGGTGCCACTATCTTTTACAAAATAAACCTTAAGAGTGGCTACCATCATGTTAGAATTAGACCAGGGGATGAGTGAAAGACTGCATTTAAGAGTAGAGATGGTCTGTTTGAGTGGGTCGTGATGCCTTTTGGGCTGTCAAACGCACCTAGCACATTCATAAGAATCATGACTCAGGTCCTAAAAGAGTACATGGAAAAATTCTTAGTGGTCTATTTTGATGATATATTAATTTATAGCAAGACCAAAGAGGACCATCTTAACCATCTTAGATTAATCTGTCAGACCCTTAGAGAGAATAGCCTATATACAAACCTTAAGAAGTGTGATTTCATGACGCATAGGGTTATCTTTCTAGGTTTTATGGTAATCCCAGAAGGTGTTTCAGCGGATCCTGAAAAGGTTAGGTCGGTCGTAAAGTGGCCGGTACCCATGAACGTCCATGATGTCTGCAGCTTCCATGGCCTAGCAACCTTTTACAGAGATTCATTAGGAGATTTAGCACCATCGTCACACCCATCACTGATTGTATTAGGAAGGATAATTTTGAGTGGACTAAGTCAGCTAATAAGGCCTTCCTAGAGCTTAAGGATATGATGACTCATGCACCCATACTTAGACTTCCAGACTTTTCTAAGGTGTTTGAGGTTGCGTGCGACGCGTCGGGAGTAGGCATAGGTGGAGTGTTAAGCCAAGAAAATCACCTCATAGCTTTCTTTAGTGAAAAACTAAATGAAGCTAAACTTAGATATTCCACCTATGATAAGAAATTCTATGTGGTAGTACAAGCCCTTAAGTATTGGAGACATTACTTACTACCGCAGGAGTTTGTCTTATTTTCTGATCATAAGGCACTCCGATTTCTGAACTCCCAAAAGAAGCTAAATTCTAGGCATGGCAAATGGGTTGAATACATTTAGGCATACACTTTTGTCCTGAAACACCGTGCCAGTATAGAAAATAAGGTAGCAAATGCCCTAAGCCGTAAGTCTTTATTGTTGAGTACTGTTAGGATCGAAGTTATAGGATTCGACCGGATACAAGATGAGTATGAGACCTGTCATGACTTTGGTGAAATTTATAAGATCCTTCAGCTAGGGCCATCCAGTACCAGTGGAGATTATACCATTTAAGATGGTTACCTTTTTAGGGGCAATAGACTTTGTATCCCTAGGACATCACTTAAAGAATTCCTAGTCTGGAAAACGCATGCTGGGGGATTAGCTGGTCATTTGGAAGAGATAAGGTTATTCTAGCGATAGAGGACCAATTTTACTAGCTAGGATTAAAAAGGCTCGTTGCCCTAATAATAGCCCGATGTCAAACTTATGTCGTTGCAAAACAGCAGAAGCAGAACACCGGTCTATATACTTCTTTGCCAGTGCCTGATCGTTCTTGGCAAGACCTCAGTATGGACTTCATTCTAGGATTACCTAAAACCCAGAAGAAGCACAACTCCATCTTTGTAGTGGTCGATAGGTTCTCTAAGATGGCTCATTTCATCCCTTGTTCGCAAACCTTTGACGCGTCTAGGGTAGTCCGACTTTTCTTAGACAGCATGGTCAAGCTCCATGGCCTACATAAGACCATTGTTTCTGATAGGGATGTTAGGTTCACCAGCTACTTTTGGAAAATGCTATGGCATCTGTTAGGGACCAAACATAATTTTTCCACAGCCTTTCACCCCCAAACGGATGGGCAAATTGAAGTGGTGAACCATAGTCTAGGAAACCTTCTTAGATGCCTTATAGGCGAACACCTAGGAATGTGGGATTTATTACTGCCTCATGCAGAGTTTGTCTACAATAGCTCAGTGAACAGGTCCACGGGCAAGAGTCCATTTGAGATAGTCCATGGGTACAAGCCTAATCATCCACTTGATCTAATTCCTTTACCCCTTCACACACGAGTCTCAGAGTCCACACAAGTATTTGCATAGCATATCAAAGACTTACATAAGGACATTAGCCAGAAAATAAATCTAAGTAATGAAACTTATAAAAGACTAGCTAACTCCCGAAGAAGAGCCAAAGAGTTCGGTGTAGGGGATTATGTCATGGTTAGGCTTAGGCCTGAACGGTTCCCACCAGGTACCGTTAAGAAACTTCATGCTCGTGGAGCTAGTCCCTTTAAAATAATAGAGAAGGTAGGACCCAATGCCTATGTACTAGATCTGCCCTCGGATTGGAGCATTAACTCTACCTTCAATATTGCAGACCTAGTAGAATATAGGGAACCGACAGCGATTCCTAGTGAGTACTTTGGACCTAACCCTCCTTTCATGAGCAAACCTACCCAAGAGTGTCCACCATCAATTTTACTTGAGCAAGGAGAGCGGATCGAGCGTATCCTAGACGATCAAGCCATTACAACCCGGAACCGTGGTTATCAACGCTACCTGATCCGATGGCAGGGTCAGCCCGAATCTGATGATTCATGGATTACTCGAGAGGACTTGCAACACCTTGACCCAGACCTACTAGAGAGATACCAGAGCCAGAATGACCCATACTCGACGGGGTCAAGTTCTTTCCATCCCAGGAGAATTGGTGCGAGCACCAGGATCAAGCAGAGGATTCTTAACCCTATGTGGATATCTGATTAGTTATGATTCAAGTCTTGAGTTGGGAAATAAAGTTTAAGTCTCGTCCAGTTCATATTATTCTAAATTGAGTCCTATCCAGTTTAATTTATTTTAATATGAGCCATGTAGTAAGTTCATCAGCTTACAAGAGGAGACATCAGTATTGGAGCAGAAGATAAGGCCATCACAGTCAGACAGAGCAGCTGCTAAATTCAAGTTGGTGCCACACCTACTTCAAGCAGCCCACATGCCACCTAGCAGAGCAAGCAACCTTCCCGATCTGGATGATCATTTTTCTCATATGGACGCCATAGATTTCATGCCGAATCCAGCTGCCGCTGATTGCATCTAGAAGATCACCTTCCTCATCTAGACACTGCAGATGTCATGCCAAATTAAGCTATCGCTAATTGCATCTCAATCATATCTAGAAGATCACCTGCCTCATTTGGACGTCACAGATTTCATGCTGAATATAGCTGCCGCTGATTGCATCTAAAAGATCACCTTCCTCATCTGAATGCTGTAGATTTCATGCCAAATTTGATTAGGGTGCATTTTTTTTCTTTTCACTCTTTTCATATCTGTATTTTCTTAGACCCCAAGTCTCCTGCTCTATAAAAGAGACCCTCTTGTATGAATGATTTATCTTTTATTATTAATCAATCAATCCAAGTTTTGAGTTATTGTGATTTTTGTTAATTGGTTCTCTGGTGCTCTTGTTTCCTTCCTCCTGCACGTGCCAACATCCCAAGGCTCCAGGAGAAACCCTGGCCGCCATCTTTGTCTTCCAATAGTGGACGCCCAAGAGCCCTTGGTCGGCCTCCCCTTTTCTCTACTCCTTCCTTGTCTCTTTGCCTCTATTCTAAATTTTCTCTATTATTCTTTAACCCTTGTATGGTGATCTTGCAGATCCCTCAGTAGCCACGAATCTAGGATTCAAGGTGATCATCATCCAGGTCAGCAGATACTTAGCCGCAGATCCGTGGGATCAAGGCTTGGTCATCTAGGGTGCATCTGCCAGGCAGAGCAACCCCTTCAACACCTTGATCTTCCCCCTCTTACTAGGTACACCCCTCTAATCTACTAGTAACTTTATTGTAGGAGAGCAAGCCCTACCGGAGCTTCTTAGCTTCGGTGGTTCTTTTTTCTTATTTTTTAGGAACTGTTTCGCGTGCGGATTTACTATGAATTTTTCTGAATCCCTTTTAGGCTATTACTTTGGGAGAATAATCAATTACAATTATTAATCATTAAAAATAAATAAATTACTTGCATGCGAATTGGTCCTGCATCACTTAGATTGGCCATGTGTTGCCCTCACACCCACCCTCGCTGGTATACGAGGAGTCTTTCCTCGTGCCATAAAGCTGAGTAAAGGTACCCTTCCTCAATCTTAGTCTTCACGATTTAAATGCAAGCAATCATCTTCAGTTTCCAAAGCACGAATAAGAGTGGAAGGCTGACTATAGAGGGGCACTTGGGATTTGACATGGGCACTTGACACTAGAAATGAAACTCTCGATAGGCCAATCGATATAATAGAGCGGCAATCCCACATTGAGAACAGAGCTCATTGATTGATCAGCCGAAGCCATATAAAGACTCTACTCCCTATGCTCAAACCTACGCTTCATACTAGGGAGTGGGGGGCATGTGATGCGAAGAAAAATTATCACCGCATCAGGATTGAATCAGTTCATATTTGTATCTAAATATCTAATTATTATTTTAAATTAAAATCTACTATTTAGTAATCAAATATAATCCATTAAGCAATTTGAATGCGACGAAAAAAATCAAATTAAACTTAAAATTTTATTCAAAAACTTTTAATTCTATCCAAATAAATGATTACCCTTACATTTATAAATTATAGTATCTAAAATATTTATTTATATACTTAAAAATATTATGAATAAAAATTTATCAAAAATAAATAATAAAAAATAAATATTTAGATATAATTAATTAAAAAAGAGAAGAGAGAAGAGATTTAATTGTTAAGATGAAAAAGGTGAATTAGTTTAAATTAAAATTTATGCAATAAATTGATAAAAATAATTAGAATGAAGAAAAATAAGATTTATAAAATTAAAGTTTATGAGTTAAATTAAATTGGGTTTAAATCGGGTTTGGTTAAAATAGAAGGCTCAGGTCTGATTTAAAATTTAGATCAAATCTAATTTGCAAATCCAACTTAACTTTCATGAGTCTTTAATTATAAATTGATCAGAATTGGATCGGGTTATGAGTTGGTTTGATGCATTTGCAACCTTAGTCCTACTATGATGTCAAATTTAGAAAACAGGATTGATTAGAAAAGATATAGCCTTCCCATTTCGGGTTGTTAACTATCACAATTGGATAGTGATGGAGGCAATAAGCCCCATGGGCAATAGTAATCTTACCAGATCAGTCATTTTTGGAATTGGCCTTCGACCTTAGCCACTCGGCCTCGGCCCTCGGCCTTGGCAGGACAGTCTCAGTAAGACAACCAATCGGCCTCGGCCTCAGTCATTCGGCCTCGGTCGTTGGCCCTTAGCCTCGGTAGGATAGCCGTCGGCCTCGGCCTCAGCCATTTAGCCTTGAAAGGACAGCCTCAGCAAGACAGTCAGTCGACCTCGGCCTTGACAGGATAGCCTCGACAAGTAGGGCTGAAAACGGATCGAATATGGATCGGATAGTAGTTTATCCATATTTATATTCATATCTTTTAATGGATACGAATACGAATAATATTAAAATTCATGTCCATATTTATTTTAAACAGATACATATACGAATCAGATATCAAGCATATCCATATTTATTATATACGGATATGGATACGAATTTGATATCAAGCATATCCATTTTTGTATATATGGATAAAGATATGAATAGGATATCAAGCATATCCATTTTTGTTATATATGGATACGAATACGAATTAGATACTAAGGTAGTGTTTGATACAAAAAAAATGCTATACTAAATTATATGTTATTTCAAATTCTAAATTATCTTCTATTCTTCATTTCTATGTTTAAAGCTATAACATTTATATGCTCTTTCAAAATTTATATTATATTTTCACATGTACTCATTCAATTTTTTTTATAAATATTATTTTTACTAACTATAATTTAAATAACTTTATTTATATACTCTTTTGAAATTTACATTATATTTTTTATATGTATATTCAAATCTCTTTTATAAATATTTTTTTACTAAAAATTATTTAAATAACTTCATTCATGTCATCTCTAATTAAAGCTTTGCTTTTTAGTATTATTAAATTTATATGAAGAGTATAAGCACTAATAATATTTAACGAACTCCTCTTCTAACACTAATTTAAGCATAATTATTTTTTATTATTCCTTTAATATTCATAATTTCATCTTTTAAACTCTTATATATAATAATTTCTAATTTATTTTTATCTTATCTTTGCTTATATACCAAAATTTATAACCATCAACATCTTTTGCTTTTTTCTACCTACTTTATTTCTCATAGGCAAATTATGTTGATTCTTCTTCTAGTCATCATATTTATTAATTTTATTAATTTTAATTAATAAACTTTATTTTAAGTTATTAAATATTTTTTTATTATTTTTGAAAATTTTTGCTTATTTTTATATCATAATCGGGTGCTAATGTAATGCATCATTTGTGGTACTATTGTAGTTATCTTTATAAAACTTTATGCTACATTAGGGCCTATGTTTTCATACCTTGCTTACTTTCATATCACAATCAGGTGCCAACTTAATACATCATGTTTAGAACCATCCTAATTATCATTATTAAACTTTACGCTATATTAGGGTTTGTGCAGACCATCACAAGTATAAGACATTCAAGTGGTTTTTTCTATTCAATTCATATTCATAGATAAAAGGGTTGGATCATGCTTGATCTCAGTCTAACCTAATTTTATATTGATTTTTGATTATAGACTCGGATCCAATCTATTTGTTTGTTGGATCAAATCAGATTTATAGAAAAAATTTTAGGCCCAACAAATCATTTACATCTATTCGAGTTTAATATAAAATATTATATTTAAGTCAAGCATCTAATTATTATTTTATTATTAAAATCTAATAATTGATAAATAAACGGAATCAACTTAAATATAAGTTTCTATTCAAAAACTCTTAATTCTATCAAGTAAATGGTTATCCTTAAGTTTATAATTATGATATTTAAAATATTTACCAATTTAATTGAACGCATTATAAATAAGAATCAATCAAGATAAATAATAAAAAAGATATAATTAGAGGAAAAAAGATGAGAGAAGACTTAGTTGTTAAGATAAAAAAAGAAGAATTAATTTAAATTAGAACTCATATAATAACTTTATAATGATAATTAGAATGAAAAAAAAATATTATAAAAAATTATAGATTGAAAAATATTAAATCTAAACTCAACTCAGAACTTAAATTGGGTCCAATTAAATGCTGTTAGATGTAACCCACCCAACAACCCGTGAATTCTTTATGAGTTATGACTCATTAGGACCTAACATAACGACATGATAGGAGGGTTTTTTGAGTAAAAAAAATGAAGAGGCATCGCATGCGAATGCCAAAAGAGAAAGAGTCTCCATCTTCGTCATCTTCAAAAGCGGAAGTCTCCGTCCCGTTCTCTTCCCAATCCCATATGACCATTTTTTTTTGAGTAAAAATAAAAAAAATAAAGAGGCATCGCGTGCGGAAGCTAGAAGCAGAAGAGTATCCGTCAGTCCATCTCCATCCTCTTCCCAATCCCATGCCTTTCTTCTTCGGTTCTTCATCTTCCTGACTTCCTCTATTTTCCCTCAAACCATCGTATGCCTTGTAACTTCGAGCCTTCGTCCGTCGTTAATTAATAATATCAATTTTAAAAATTAAATACAAAACAGATATCCGTATCTGTATCTAAAAAAATAGGTAAATTTATTTTTGTATTCGTATTCGATAAATTTTAGATTAAATATCCAAATTCATATCCAGATTCGATTGAACTATAAAAAGAATATCCGAATCTGATAAAATTCAAATATGGATACGGATATGATCGGAGTTTATCCGACCCGTTTCGAGCCCTATCGGCAAGACAGCTAGTCGGCCTTAGCCTCAGCAAGACAACCTCAGCCACTCAGCCTTGGCCCTCGGCCCTCGGTAAGATAGCCATTCAGCCTCAGCAAGACAGCCACTCGGCCTTAGCCAGTCATCCTAAGTAAGATAGCCTTAACCAGCTTCTAGGCAGTTCCCCAGCAGCCATATTATGGGGCCCACGTGCCTAGCTCCATCACTCACCACTATCTGCACAAGACAGCAGAGGTGTGGCATGGGGGACACATCTAGCAAATGCTGTAACGACCGCCCACGCCCTGCAGCAGCATGCAATAGTTGTCCAAGTCAAGCAGCACCCACCAACCAGCTGCAGCTACCTACTCTGACGGGACACGGCCTGCAGCTCTGACATGCCAAAGAAGGAAGCAAGCCTTACCATTGCTGCTACCATCATAAATGCTCTGACAAGTGCCATGCTCCAAGCTAGTCTCACAGACTCTAAGCACCAATAAAATGGATAAGAGGGACCTCGATCAGGTAACTCAACACACAACTCCTAAACATTCATACGCTCACAGAGAGCACCTCTCTAAGTCTCTCTCTTATTCGAGCTTTCAAGTTCACGGCTGTTGCCCAGAGCACTAACTTGAGCATCGAAGGGTCCCCGTCGGAATCTTCGGTCCTCGGGACTTGTTTGCAAGCTCCTAAGCGCGAGAAGCTCATCGAAAGACCCTGGACTCGCTGGAGAAGGTGACCGGACGCTTGCAGATGCTCGAGGATGGTGATTTAGCTACAATAGATTGGCGCGCCAGGAAGGAGGGCGCACGAATCATCAGCGATGATAGCTTGCAGATCCTCATCCCCCTTATATCAAAATGGTGGACCAAAGTGATGGTGATGATAAAAGCCTAAAAAGCTTCCGCTAGTCATGTTGGGGGGCATCCTCGATGAACTGGAAAACAGGAAGCCATTCTCTCTACTCCACCATCATCACTATTTCAGGCCACTCAAGCAAAACAGCATGCCACCCTTGCCCTGCAAATCCAAGCATTAGTAGCAGCTATCCAAAAGCTCCAGAAGCAATATTTTATGGCTACACAGTAGCAAGCAAGAGCTTTCGCTCCCTCTTTAGTTGCTGCTCAGGTCGGCCAACATTCCATTAGCAGAAGATCTCCCTGCCAAGAGATCCACCGCCATCAAGCTCAATAGCAAGATCATCCTCAAGAGCAACCTCAAGCTCAAGCTCATTAGCAATAGCAGCAAGAGCAAGAGTTCACTAGAAAGAGCGCCACCACTCGCCGTCCAAACGGCCCTCTTCTTCAACTGGCTCTTTATCTTCGGGAATCCAAAAGTTGGGAAGAGTCAAAAAAGAGGAAGCATTTCCTCATCAGATTTTAAAGGTATTTATCCTCTCTCCAGGAACTATAGATCTTCAACGCTTGTGACCATTCATGGAAATGATCAAGGATCGAGATGGTGGAGAACGCTTCTTCTCCAGGGTGGACAACGGCTCCTCTAGCATCGAAGGAGGCTTCTCCCAATCGCCCAGCCGCCTCCAGGCGTCCGTAGCCTCGGCTTCTGCCACCTCCAACTCTCTGCTCCCAACCTCTGTTCCACGAGCGGCATGAGGCAACAACTGACTTCTGGCCTCATCTCCCGATAGCTAGGACAGGACTCCGGAAGCTCCTGACTCAGTCCTGGACGGGCATCCCAGGCAGCCCCCGACTCCATGGCTTCCAACTCCACAGCTTTGGTCATGGACAACGACCCTCACCGACTCCAAGGCAGCTTCCGAGTTCTACTCCACGGAGGCTCCCAACTCTGGGAGCACGATCCAAGCCTAACCCCAGGAGCGGGTCCCCAAAACCTTCCACGAATGGCCCCTGCTCCGCTCTATCAAGCCTAAAGGCCGAGGCTGAGATGTGAACGCAAGGAAACAAAGGTGCTACAAAAGCTAAGTATACTATGCTTAGATGAAGTACTTCTTTCATTGATACTTAAAAATATCATGCAGAAAGGATCGACTCCAACGTCAGCATAAAAACCAAGTCAAACAGAGTTGGTACTAAGACCGACTCCAGCATCGGCACAAAGATCGACTCCAGCATTGGCACAAACCCCAGAGCTAGTCCGGCACCTAAGACCGACTCTATGTCGGCATCTAAGACCAAGTCCAACAAAGTCAGTACTAAGACCAACTCCAGCATCGGCATAAAGCCCAGAGCCAGTTTGGCACCTAAGACTGACTTCGTGTCGACACCAAAGACCGAGTCCAGCAGAGTCAGCACTAAGACCGACTCCAGTATCGGCACAAAGATTGACTCCAGCATCGGCACAAAGCCCAATGCCAGTCCGTCACCTAAGATCAACTCCGTATCAACACCTAAGACCGAGTCCAGCATAGTTGGCACTAAGATCAACTCCAGCATTGGCACAAAGTCCGAAGTCAGTCCGACACCTAAGACTGAGTCCAGCAGAGTCGGCACTAAGATGACTCCAGCATCGGCACAAAGACCGAAGCCAGTCCGGCATCAAAGACCGACCCCAGTGTCGGCATCAACTTTGCCTCAGCGGCTTCGTCACAACCTCAACAGTTTTATTTCAGCCCCAATGGCCTTATATCTGCCTTAGCATATTATTGCAGCCTCAGTGGCTCTATCAACCTTAGCGGCTCTATTTCTTTGCCTCCATAGCCTCATTACAACCTTAATGGTTTCAACTCAGCCTCAGCGGCATTATTGTAGCCTCAGCGGCTCTATCAGCCTCAGTGGCCCTAACATAGCCTTAACGGCTTCATCTCAGCCTCAGCAGCTTTAACTCTGCCCTAGCGGCCAATGGTCAACCGGATAAGGCCTTTGTTTAAATTATACACTTACAATATATTGCTGGTTGCTTTCGGTCATCCAAGAAGAACTCCCCAAGTCAACTCATAGTTGGGAGAAGCCAACTCCCCAACTCAGAGTCGACGGGCATCCACTTTCAAACTCTGCATCGGAAGAGGATTGCTAGCTGCCCCTAGCCAGTCTAAGGTAATCAGTTTACCTCCAACATTGCCTAAAGCTTTTTGAGTAGACAGGTGCGCAGCTCCAGAGGACACGCAAATGCCCACATAAGGCAAATGAAAAGTTAAAGCCAAAACTAACAAAAAAAGACAAGTGCAAAGATGAAGAGCTCTACACTCCTTTCGCTTGGCGGATGCAAGGCATACGGTCACACAAGCTCAGAAGCGTGGGGGGCATCTGATGGGGGCAATGAGCCCCATGGGCAATGGTAATCTCATCAGAGTCGGACCAGTCATTTCTAAATTTGGCCCTCGGCCTCAGTCACTCAGCCTCGGTAGGACAACCTCGGCAAGACAAATAGTCAGCCTCGGCCTCAGCCTCGACAGGACAACCTCAACAGGACAACCTCAACAGGCCCTCATCCTCGGCCCTTGGCATGGGCAGGATAGCCTCAGCAAGACAACCAGTCGGCCTCGGCAGGACAGCCTCAGCAAGACAACCAAGCGGCCTCGGCCTCAGCCACTCAGCCCTCAGCCTCGGCAAGACAGCCACTCGGCCTCAGTCCTTGGCCCTCGGCAAGACAACCACTCAGCCTCAACCAGTCAGCCTCGGCAAGACAGCCTCGGCCAGCTTCCAGGTAGTTCCCCAGCAGCCATATTGTGAAGCCCACGTGCCTAGCTCCATCACTCACCATGTCTGCATAGGACAATAGAGGTGTGGCATGGGGGACACATTTGGCAAATGCCGTAATGGCCGTCCATGCCCTGCAGCAACCTGCAACAGTTGTCCAAGTCAAGCAGCACCTACCAACCAGCTGTAGCCACCTACTCTGACGGAACATGGCTTGCAACTCTGGCATGCCAAAGAAGGAAGCAAGCCTTGTCATTGCTGCCACCATCATAAATGCTCTAACAAGTAACCATGCTCCAAGCTAGTCTCACAGATTCCAAACACCAATAAAATGGGTAAGAGGGACCCCTGACCAGGTAACTCAATACACAACTCCTAAATGCTCATACGCTCACAGGGAGCACCTCTCTAAGTCTCTCTCTCATTCAAGCTCACGATTGTTGCTCAGAGCACTAACTTGAGCGTCAAAGGGTCCCCACCGGAATTTTTGGTCCTTGGGAATTGTTTTCAAGCTTCCAAGTGCGAGAAGCTCGCCGAAAGAGCCCGGGCTCGTTGGAGAAGGCAACCGAACGCTCGCGGATGCTTGAGGAGGATGATTTTGCTACAACAGGTAGGTCTACGCGGTAATTGAGATAATAATTTTCATTGTACTACTAAATATAGGCATGTGTGATATGATATGGTTATATGGAAATAAAACAATAAATCATAAGGAAAAATATAATGAAATAAATTATTTATAAAGACACTAACACTTAACAGGTAAAAAAAAATTGAAGTTCATGATTTCGCAAATCTTACATATATTCTAATGTTACTACAAACAGATTGCTGTGGAAACTGAGTCATGTGGACTTTAATTAGCCTAGAATTAGCATCAGTGTTTATGAAAAAAATAAATAAAGGTTAAAATATTTTTAACTCCTGAACTCAGGGGCGTATCATTTTAGTCCGTGAACTTCAAAAAGTTACAAAATTGATCTTAAACTTATTTTTTTTTTTTTTTGTTTCTATTTGATCTCTACCATTAAAATAAGGTAACACGTTAGCAACTTACCTACATGGCATTACTCGTGTCATCCACCTCATTGCTATATCAATGAAATTGCCACATCAAATGGTAAAAGAGAGAAAGGGAGTAGAAGGTAAAGAAAAGGCAAAAGTCCACACGCATCACCACTTCCCTCTTTTTGGCAGCATGCGTGATAGGCATAGGGCACCGCCGAAGGGGGGGAAGCCTGATGAGGACATCAGTTCGGACCAGAGTTCGGGTCAGTCGAACCAGTCCTTGGATGTTCCTGTACCAGCATCCCAGAGTCAGCAGGCCACATCAGGGAAGACCACACCAGATAATCTACGAAGGTCCAAGAGGTTGCAGAACAAACGGGCTTGAAATTTCCTGTGTCGGACTGGGCCCAAACTTGGCTGGTCACATGGAAACGGACTGCTGATTCAAAGTCATCGCCGTTGGCGATGAGCTGCTGTGGATTTTGGCCATCCGGGCTCGTCTGATAGGAGTTTTGGGCCTGTTTTCGTTTTTAATGGCATAGTTGTAATTTTTAACTAAACTTATGATGTTAGGGTTTTATCTCTTTTATTTAGGTTGGTTTTGGTGGCCGTCATAGGCAGAGAAGAAAGACGCTGTTTTTTTTTCCTTTTTTTTTCTTGAATGGAGATGAATGTTTTCTTTTTCTGATTCAAAACAATTGAATTGAAAATTCAATTGCTCTTCCTTTAAATTTTGGATTCGTGAGTGATCAAAATTCAAAATTTTTCCCTTTTCTTGTCAAGATTCAAACCAAACCTGGACGAATTCTTTTCTCGCAGATTAGATCGTTCTTGAGTTGCAGGCGTTTTGAATATCGCCCTGCATCAACTTGGTATCAGAGCCTTGATCCATTCCTTCCATTACCGCCTTGATCCATTCCTTCCAAACCCAAATATCAACCCTAACCGAAATTTGATCCAATGGAGCAGAAGAACAACGATCAATCCCTGAGAGACGCCGTGAGAGATGCTATGCAAGACGCCATGCGAGACCAGCACCAGGTGATGCAACAGATGATGCAAACCATGCAGGCGATGATGGCGCGGCTGGAGGTGCAGAATCGTGCCCAACCCCTTCGATTGGAGGAGCGTGATGAAATTGATGGAGGTAGGGAGAGGGGTTTCGAAAATCTGGAGGCACCACCAATTCGAAGAGGGCAACAGAGGCCTGATGTTGGACTTCCAAGGTATGTCGATCAACCTCCCTATTTCGAAAATCAGAATCGGTGGAAGCAGGCTTCAGGGTCGAAATTCCAGAGTTTAAAGGAGGAATTAACCCAGACGAGTATGTTGATTGGACCCTTCAGGTCGATGATGTTTTTCGTCTGAAGGAGGTGCCCTTAGACAAGCAGGTACCGCTTGTCACAATTCGATTCAGAGATAGGGCTGCTGCTTGGTGGCATGCGCAGCACTATCGTAGATATATGGATGGGAGACCTCCATTAGCGTCATGGGCAGCGCTAAAGCAGGAGATGAACAGGGAGTTTTTGCCTCCGAACCATGAGCAGATTTTGTATTCGAAGTTGCATGGTTTGACGCAAGGTAGTCGGAGCGTCGAGGAGTACACAACTGAATTTTATCGATTGGTTGCACGAAATCGGTTGATTGAGGCTGAACCGAGATTGATAGCCATGTATCTTCATGGCTTGCGGCTGCCAATCCAAGATGCACTGGCTGTGCATCGAATTGATAGTGTAGGAGATGCGCATATGAGGGCTCAGGCAGTGGAAAAGAGCTTGATGAGAAACAGGGGGTTTCAGAGCAGAGGGGGTTTTACTACGGGCCAGAGTTCAGGGCAGAATTCAGGGGGCAAATTTATGCCTCCAGTAGCGAGGCCGCAGGCATCAGTACCTCCAAGACCAACAGGGTCGAATGGAACCTCAGGTTCTCAGGCGAGAGTGGGCAGCAACAGGGCTAACATTCGGTGCCATCGGTGTCAGAATTTGGGGCACTATGCCAATGAATGCCCCAAGGCGCGAGCTCAGTTGTATATGGAGGATTATATGGAGGACGAAAATGGAGGAGAGTTCCCTGAGGATGAGGAATTTAATGATGAGCTGTGTGTTATTGATCCGGACCATATTCAAGGGGAGAGCTTGGTGATACGAAGAATGTGTCTGGCGCCGAGATCAGATGAAGATTGGCGTCGGCATGACATCTTCACAACGAAATGTTTTGTGGCTGGCAAAACATGTCGTGTTATCATAGACTCCGGCAGTTGGGAGAATGTGATAGCAGAGGAGGCTGTGAAGAAGCTGGGGTTGCAGACAGACCCTCACCCACATCCATATAAGCTCGGTTGGGTGAACCGAAGTGCAGACATTCAGGTCAGCCGAAGGTGTAAGTTGTCACTGTGTTTTGGTCCTCATTTCGAGACAACTATTGAGGCGGATGTTGTTCCAATGGATGCTACTCACATCATACTGGGGCGTCCGTGGCAGTTTGATAACAGGGCAGTGTACAACGGGTACACCCACAGTTATATGCTGCGTCCAGATGGGAGGAAAGTTATTTTGAAGCCGCTTCAGGAAGTGAGTGGACAAAATACAGTAATTTGTTTACCAAGCACAGAATTCGATGCGAGTTTGGATGGAGAGGATGTTTGTTTTGCTTTGGTGAGCAAGTCAGGAGACTTCGGCGTGGAAGAGGAGCAAAGGCCAAATATGATTCCTGAGGAGTTGGTGTCTATCTTGGAGGAATTCCGAGATGTTGTATCAAAGGAGCTACCGGCTGGATTACCACCTCTCCGAGATATTCAGCACGCATTGACCTTATTCCGGGCTCAGTGTTGCCGAATAAGGCTCATTATCGGATGACACCGCAACAGCATGAGGAATTGAGGAGGCAGGTCCAAGAACTTTTGGACAAAGGGTTCGTACGGGAGAGCATTAGCCCGTGCGCGGTGCCAGCCCTTTTGGTACCGAAGAAGGATGGTACGTGGCGCATGTGTGTCGACAGCCGTGCGGTTAACAAAATTACTGTGAAGTACAGGTTCCCGATACCGCGGTTGGACGACATGCTTGATCAGTTGAGTGGTGCTAAGGTCTTCACGAAGATTGATTTGAAGAGTGGGTACCATCAGATAAGGATGAAGCCTGGAGACGAATGGAAGACAGCCTTCAAGACTAAGGAAGGGCTGTATGAATGGTTGGTAATGCCATTCGGGTTGTCAAACGCGCCGAGCACGTTCATGCGCGTAATGAACCAGGTTTTACGTCCATTTCTTAGCTCATTTGTGGTTGTCTACTTTGATGATATTTTGATATACAGCAGGACAGCCGAAGAGCATGTGGGCCATGTGGCACAGGTTTTGTCAGTGTTACATGAGAACCAGTTAGTTGCTAACCCAGAGAAGTGCATTTGGATGGTTGGGAGACTAATTTTTCTGGGGTACGTTGTGACTGGAGAGGGGATTCTCCCAGATAGGAATAAGGTGCATGCAATTGTGGAATGGCCAGTACCTTCAACCTTGACAGAATTGAGATCCTTTTTGGGTCTTGCAGGGTTTTATCGCAGGTTTGTCAAGGGGTATAGTGAGCTGGCTGCACCTTTAACGGAATTGTTGAAGGGAGCCAGATTTGGGTGGAATGATGCCGCACAGGAGGCATTTGATGGGCTGAAAGTCAGATTGACCGAAGCTCCTTTATTGGTTCTTCCTGATTTTGATAGAGTTTTTGAGGTGGATTGTGATGCTTCGAAGACTGGAATTGGGGCAGTGCTTAACCAGGAAGGAAGACCAGTCGCATACTTCAGTGAGAAGCTGGGAGGAGCTAAACTGGCTTATTCGGTTTATGATCTGGAATTGTACGCCATTGTGAGATCCTTGCAGCATTGGCGCCACTACTTGATTCAGCGGGAGTTTGTACTATATTCAGACCATCAGGCGCTGAAGTTCTTACAGGGTCAGCATAAACTGAGTTCAAGGCATGCGAAGTGGGTGAGTGCCTTGCAGGAATACACTTTCAGCATCAAGCACAAGTCTGGTACGTTGAATAGAGTGGCTGATGCTTTGAGTAGGCGGAGCTTGTTGATTGGCGCTATGCATGTGTACACTCTCGGCTTTGAGAGTGTAAGGGAGGACATTCGTGTGGATGAGCACTTCAAGGAGATTTTGGCCAAAATTGAGGCGGGGAGCGAACTGATTTCGTTCTCCATGATGGATATTTGTTTCGAGGTAACTGCTTATGTGTTCCTGATACGTCTCTTCGTGTGTTGATCATCCAGGAACTGCATAACCAGGGTCACTTCGGAAGGGATAAAACAGCCTGGTTGATTCGGCAGCAGTTTTATTGGCCTGGTCTTGACCGAGATGTCAAAGCTTTTGTGAAGAGGTGCAGGTTGTGTCAAGAGTCGAAGGGGACAGACACAAACAAGGTATGTACACACCTTTACCTATCCCAGAGGCACCATGGCGAGATGTTTCTATGGACTTTGTTGTAGGATTGCCGCGGACAGCAAGGGACTGGATTCGATTATGGTGATTGTGGATCGGTTCAGTAAGGTGGCGTGTTTCTTGCCATGCAAAACCACTTTTGATGCGTCAAAGGTTGCTGACCTGTATTTTGCTTCAGTGGTTCGGCATTTTGGTATACCGGCATCCATAGTGTCAGACAGGGACAGCAAGTTTATGGGACACTTCTGGCGAGAGCTGTGGAAGAAGTTGGGCACAAAGTTGAAATTCAGCAGTCCTTATCATCCTCAGACGGATGGACAGACTGAAGTTGTCAACCGTAGCTTGGGTAATCTGTTGCGGGCAAATGTGCATGAATTCAGGAGCTGGGATTTGTGTTTGCCGAAGATTGAGTTTGAGTTCAACTCTTCAGTGAACCGTTCTACAGGGTTTGCTCCGTTTCAGATACTGTTTGGGTTCTTGCCAAGAGGTCCTTTGGATGTTCTGCCAGTTGAGTCGCCAGAGAAGGTGAGTCAGAAGGTCGAAGATAGAGTGTCTGACTTGCAGGAGATACATGCGACTGTTAGAGCCAAATTGGAGCAGACTTACGCCAAATACAAGGCGAAAGCTGATCAGCAGCGTCGGCAACAGTCCTTTGAAGTGGGCGATTTGGTATGGGTTTACTTACCGAGGGAGCGGTATCCACAGGGAGCTTTAACGAAGCTCAAGCCGAAGAAGATAGGTCCATGCCAGGTATTGGAGAAATTTGGTGACAATGCCTATCGGGTTGAGTTACCAGATAATGTCTTCATTTTGGATGTGTTCAACATTCGGCATCTGACCCCTTATGCAGGAGAGAATTCGAGCTTGAGGTCAAGCTTTTCAGAGGAAGGGGAGAGTGATGAGGACATCAGTTCGGACCAGAGTTCGGGTCAGTCGAACCAGTCCTTGGATGTTCCTGTACCAGCATCCCAGAGTCAGCAGGCCACGTCAGGAAGACCACACCAGATAATCTACGAAGGTCCAAGAGGTTGCAGAACAAACGGGCTTGAAATTTTCTGTGTCGGACTGGGCCCAAACTTGGCTGGTCACATGGAAACGGACTGCTGATTCAAAGTCATGCCATTGGCAATGAGCTGCTGTGGATTTTGGCCATCCGGGCTCGTCTGATAGGAGTTTTGGGCATGTTTTCGTTTTAATGGCATAGTTGTAATTTTTAACTAAACTTATGATGTTAGGGTTTTATCTCTTTTATTTAGGTTGGTTTTGGGCGGCCATCAATAGGCAGAGAAGAAAGACGCTGTTTTTTTTTTTTTTTTTTTTCTTGAATGGAGATGAATGTTTTTTTTTTGATTCAAAAACAATTGAATTGAAAATTCAATTGCTCTTCCTTTAAATTTCGGATTGTGAGTGATCAAAATTTAAAATTTTTCCCTTTTCTTGTCAAGATTCAAACCAAACCTGAACGAATTCTTTTCTCGCAGATTAGATCGTTCTTGAGTTGCAGGCGTTTTGAATATCGCCCTGCATCAAAGCCCCCCCTCCACCTCCTATCATCGCGTGATGGGGAGGAAGACCCTCCCCCTAGCCAGTGGTGCCCCGTGCATGGGTGGGGGGAGGGGCATTTCCTCTCGCTTCGCACAAATGATACAATCCTGTGGGTTTTGATCATCTAGGACCCACTTCTCTCTTTGATCATTCCAGCCACCCTGTTAGCACAAATGACACAATCCCGTGGGTTTTGATCATCCAAGACCCCCTTCTCTCTTTGCAATAGGCTTCTAGATGGTAGTGCCCCATGCACGGATTGGGGCAAGGGCGCTTCCTTCCCCTTTGCGTGCGGAAGGGAGAGGAAGCTCCCCCCTCAGCGGCACTCAATGCCCCCACCCATGCGCAATAGGTGGGGAGAAGGTGGGGCCGTTATGCATGCCGCCGAAGAGAGGGAGGGATGCGCGGCCTTGTATCGCTTTCTTTTTTCTTCTTTCTCTTTTTCTTTTTCTTACCATTTGATGTGGTAATTCCATTGAAGTGGCAATAAGGTGAAGAACACGTGTAATACCACGTAGGCAAGTTGCTAACATTGTTACTTTATTTTAACGGCAGGGATCAAATAGAAACAAAAAATAAGTTCAAGATCAATTTTTGTAACCTTTTGAAGTTCAGGGATTATGACACGCTCCCTAAGTTTAAGGGTTAAAAATATAGTTTAGCTTAAATAAACTACATACATATACATATAAAATTAAGCTTCAAATATGTGTGCATGTGATACTCCCCTTTTCTAAAATTGAATCATGTAAAGAACTTTCACGGAAAAATGAAAACAAAAATCAATACGTGAGCAATAGAGTTTATTTACATTAAAAGTTATGTAAGCAACAATGCTGTAATAAAGCCTGTATAGGCCAATTCAAGAATGTCAAGGATATATTGATTGTTTTTGAATAAAAGTTCTACTAATATTTTAGAGCATTTGAACTTACAGTGCACATCTAAGTGCGGCCTTAATTGTCAAGTCTAACAATACTTCTAGTCAAGAATCTTAGTAAATTTTGAAATAGAAGAATATAATAAACTAGAGTGCAGTAAGTTAGATTCTACTATTTTGCTTAGAACCAAAAAGAGGCAAATATGTTGAGCTTGCAAGGAATTCTTGCCCACTAAAAGAACTACCATGATCTGAATCTTGTGCTAATTAATTGTCAAGAAGAGTTCATAATTCATATACAAAAGTGTAGGATGTAAATAAATATAGGATGGAGAGAGAAGTCATGGATTCAATGCATGTGCCGTATCTATGTGCATATGACATACGAATTGAGAAGGAATTATTGAAAAGAAATGATTTGCCAAACTACATCTACTTAGTTTTTAAACATGTGTATGCCTAAAATAAGAATGAGCATATCTTTAATATATATATCATTAAAATGATTCATGGGTTGAATGTAATAAAATATTATATGTTTGCCTAAGCACGTAATCTGTGAAAGATATATAATGAAGCTGTATTTCTAACTTTATTTATTTTTTAAATGTAATGGTATATGTAATGTTTTATCTTCAAAGAAGAATATGATAATTAGAAAAGTAATGTTATAAGTTATATACCTGCCATTAGTTTTCCAAAATGTTGACCTTGTACAATATCTTTGACGAGTTGATCAAATTTTATCTTAAATACTCTTGTTTCAATATTCGGTCTATCTTCTAGATTTTGGGCTACAATTTCATTTAGCATGCTTTAAATTTCTAATCATTTTGGATCTACAGTAAGTGTAAGGAATAAATTAGGATGTTCATGCCATCTACAAATTACCATGGCATCTTGTTGCATAACTTAGAGGAACGCAGGAAGAAAAGAAGTAATGCCGTGGTAGAATAAGTTTGAGTGTTTGGATCTAGCATTACATAAAATATTTTTTTAATTTTTAGTTAATCATATTTTTGTGTGGTTAATTATTAACTATTTGATGTTCATGATTTGATGTTAGTAGCATGTTTTGGATGTTTTAGTGCCAAACTTTTCAAATAATGGATTATTTTATTTTAACTTGAATGTTTGATGCTTGGTGAGTACCTAGACCCAATTTTACTTGAATCCAACACGATGACTCATATCCAATCTCGACTCCCATCTTCAGTGATTAGATTAATGTGGAACACATGTTAGACACAAAACCCTAAAAAATTTAGTTCTCTAGTTTAATGAATCCCAAACTTGAGTTGACTGCTAGCACCCCTTATAGTGGGAAGATGGTTATTGGCTTAGCAAGTCAAACCAGTGTAAAAATAGTTTACCAACTTTATTTGATCAATGCCCTAAAATGGCTTGATGAAGTTAAGTTTATCTCATCATGAAAGGAGGTGAAATAGATTTAACCTCTGGAGCTCTCTAATTCTTCTTGAACATTGGCCAAATAAAGATGTTATTAATCTATGAATAACTAAATAAGGGATGGTTGTTGCATGGAGTTAAAAGTATTTATTCCATGATTAGCTATTCAGAATCCAATGAGGATGCTGTTTCCATCCAAAGAGTGATTTTTCACCCATACACTCCCATTGTTGTCATTCAATTATAAGGTGATGCTTTTTCTTAAACATCTTGTCTTCTCTCATTCTCAAATATTGATCATCTATCAGGGGCTATTGGTGATGAGCATTTTTATGTGGATTTTTAGATAAATGGATCGGAATCTAAAATTTTCTTATTTGGATCAGGTTAAATTTTTTCTTAAAATCTTATTTGCTAATTTTAAAAATAAAAAATTATCATAAGAATTTGATTCCTTTCATTCTGAGAAGCATTGAATTTTCGCTTATGTTTGATGTCAAACTGCTTTCTTTCTTTTTTTTTCTTTTTTTTTTTTAATACAGTCGGGCGATCATACCATTCGGATATGAGTCAATTCCATGATATCAGAAAGCAAAATCAAACATAAAACAAAAGGATAGGATTCCCACTGGTCCAAGACTAAATTTTCGTATGATGGACAATGAAAGAAGTCATCAAGTCAGCAGCGAGTTGGCTTCCCTATAAACATGACGATAATAAACCTCATTAACCAAATGAAGGGCTGATCTGAAATCGTGAATAAAGGGATTGACTAAATATTGGTTCTCAACATCCGGTCTATTGTTAATGACTGTAGATCATCCTCAATATACAGTCGTCGGACGCCAAGGATGTCAGTAGCATATGTGATGCCCTTCCAAGCTGCATAAAGCTCTATATGTGGAACAAAGGTATCAATAAGACTCCGCCCATCAACAGTCAATAATCTTAGACCGATGTCAACTGATTTGAGGACAGGTCCATGTACCATGTCAAGTAGGGACCATGCACGATAAGGTTCATGCAAGTAGCATGCATGCCAGCTCTTGAATGGCTGTAACAAATAAAGCGATATAACCATTTAGGATCATGCAACAAGGTTGATGACGTGAGAGTTCAATTCCCATGCCTAATAAAAAGCCCACAACATGCATGGTCCCAGTAGTGGTTACCTGCCATTAGATACGCAATCAATTTTAGATGTTGGTTGAGAGGCAAGACGGCTCCGGTCGTAACCTAATACCAAAACCTCCAACACGTTATATTTAACGAAGACTTAGTTGGGGCATGGCTTCAAGCAATGAATTAAATCCATGATGATGATGTTTCATGAACATCTTACATAGAACCAATGACTTGTCATGCAAAATCAATATCAGAGAACTTAATCCGATTTACCAAGATGTAGATGCAGGCCTACTTTGCTTTACAAAAGCCCTCAACCATCGCGTAAGGTTTGAGTTATTGTCAAGCATATCCAAAAAAAAAAAAAAAAAGCCTTAAACCCCTGCTTATACCCAAATTCCCTATAATCCCGAAGTCTATCTGCTGATCTAATTAATTTTACTGATGAATTAAAATCATGTGACTCAAAATCTTAAGTGAAAATTAATTGATAGTAGATAAATTCGAACACATTACATATTTTTTTTATTCAACATAAAATTATTTTTAGATTATTATAATCTTTTATCTTTCTAATGCAACGTTTTCGTTGCATGCTACAAGCTAGCCAGAATCTATTTCTATTAAGATCATTCATGTTGTAAAAATAGCTTCACGTTATATAGCGAGACTTTATCACCGTTATACTCCATGTAGTCGTAAAACTTAAATAAAAATTAATTGATAGTCGATGAGCTTAAGTTATAAGCACATAATATATTTATTTTTTATTTAATATAAAAATATTTTTAAGTTATTATATTTTTATTTTTTAATAATAATTATTTAACATAATGTAATTGATACAATGGAAGAAATAAAATCTTTTTGCAGTATAAAATTTATATTACAGAATGCTGCGTATGATCGAAGGCCACCATATCTCCGATCATCTTAAACACGTCTGTAATCTCTTATCCATTGTGAACCGTCTGAATGGCACTTAATAAATGCCTCATTTTTTACGTATTTTATAACCGTCCATTCATATCTCACCACATTTAAATTTATATGACACACTAAGTTACAAAATTTGTATTGCAACGCATCCGGCCCGCTCCAATAACTCGAACGAAGTTTTGCGCTCATATCATGCACAAAAGTCCATGGCTCATCTTGCTAATTATACCCCCATAAATCTACTGAAAAAGATTTACTATACCAAAGTATAATATTAAAAAATATATATTAAATGTATAAATTAATCGTGCGTTTATGCCACTGCACATATAATGCATGATAAAAGATTTATTAAATATTAAAACTTAACATACATGATAATACAAATAAACGTATGATTAATTCGTATGTTCGATATGTATTTACTATAATTCTTCTGTGCAATAATAAATCTTTTTTAAACCTGCTTCGTTGTATAAGGAGTCTCAATCCAAGGGTATTATTACCTTAGGGCGGAATTAAAAGCACCCAAGAAATTCCTCAAATATCCCAACCACCCCTTCGTTGGATCAACTTCTCGTGCATGGAACTACTGTTGCATGGGACTCGCCAGTGGCCCCTGCTTCGCACTTCGTCTCCAAATTCATGATCACATATTGAAATGAGGAAAAGTCACCACGCCGGGGATGGGCGCGCGAGGTCTGCACGCATCAAAAATTTAAAAAAAAATATTTTAATTTTTTTTTACATGTATGCATATTATATATTAATTATTTTAAATTTTGATTGTGTGTGTAAAAATAAATTTAATTTATTATACTATATATATATATTAATAATTAACGTTAATGATGTCTGCATTTTAGCATCGAATGCGGTAGAGAAAGATTCTTTTTTATATTTTTATTTTTTATCTTAATGGATTGTTCTCCTCGGTCCAATGGCACCGCCACCTGCATCCTTGTCCCAGAGACATTAATGCCTTTTTTTGGGACGTCACATCTCGCTTGTGGAAGCTCGTCCGGGTGCATGCATCTGGGATGATGCATATTTTTTTAGGCCCATGTCGACACCCCACATCTATGCGGGGATGATGCATGCAGTGACGTAGTGGTTTCATAAAGTTGGACTCCACGCGTGTGGTGGAGTGCGAACCCATGTGAGCCTGGGAATTTGGGCGCTCGACCTTCTTCCGTTCATTGAACCCGGCCGTCGACAAAATCTAATCATGGTCGGGTCGTGGCGTACCCACTCGCCGCTGCCTCTTCGCTGCGGCACGGAGCCCCGCGCTTGCTCTCACCGCCCGTAACCTTACGCTCGCCGCTGCCACTTCACTCGGAGCCCCGCGCTGGCCCCCCACCGCCCAAAACCTTCTTCTTATATGCACTCAATCCAACTCATCTAAACCTTCTTCCTTATATATATATATTAAAATCAAAAATATCTGAACGAAAATATCTTTATGACCCCCAAATTTCCGTTCAAAATTCATTTTGTCCCTCAAAATTCCAATAACTACATTTCGGTCCTATTTACAGGTAGGCTAACTTTTAAAAATATTGCAATTTTGATTCTCAATCCTTTGCTCAAAATTATTTTAATTTTTGAAATTTTAATTATTATATCTAAATTTATTATATCTTAATAATATCACATCAATTATAAACATTTATAAAAAGCTAATATAAAGCTTTATCGATTAATCTACAGATTCTTTATTTATATCATTAATTTTAACAAATTAAATACAATAGAATAACAAATTGTAAACGGGGAACTAAATTGTTTGAAAACCAAAATATATTTTAAACCAACAAATACTTAATTAAATACAATTTTTTAAAAATACAAATATTTTTATCTTTTTAACTTTTTTTATTAATTCTTTGTCATCCTTATCATTTGTAAGGATCAAGATTTTAACAGCAGCATTATTTCATAGTAACGTAACAATTGAAAGTATTATTGGCCATTATATTACTTGATCAGTTAGATTTATATTTAGTATTGTAACATCAACAAAAAAAATAAGAACTCTATTATAGTATTTAAAGAATTGAGATTTTGAAAAAAAAAAACTTATATATCAAGAAAGAGATAGATAAATGTCAAACAAAAGGTCTGTTTTTGGACCATGAAGAGCCACTGTAACGCAATAAATCAAGTAGTCTCGTTACTATCAACAGGTACAGTGGCCGTTATTTCAAACCTGCAATAGAAATCTGCCACGTCGGCAAACCTCACGGCTTACACCGGGGGTGACGGGACCATGCCGTAGCTCCCGGATCTCCGATCGAACTCATAAAAATCCTCTGCGGCCACTTGATCCACCGTCCATTTTTACAATGGACGCCATCTCATTCGCTCGCGTAAAATCCGTCGCACGTGCGACGATTTTTTTCTTTCGTTTAGTACGCGAGATTCTCTCCAACGCCTCCGGCTTCTAACACCGTGCTGGTCCATCCTCGCCGAAATAGACGAGGCAAAAAGAAAAGAAAACTCTCTCTCTCTCTCGAAGGCTTGTGCTTGAGCCTCTCTGATCGTAACCTCGGAGAAGCCCTCCGCTTCTCTGCCTCGAGGGTTCGAGGTGGAAACCTGCTCTCTTGTTTTTGTCGTGAATCAGCTTGTCGTACCTCGGTTTCTCGCCTTTTTTCTTTTTTTCCTTTGATTTGGTTCTTTTTATGGCTTTGATCGGGCTGGGTTCGTTTGTTGAGATTCGGGGTGAAGGGAATTGGTGTTGGGGGCGGTCGTGGAGTCTAGGTTGAGAGCAGTGTGGATGTCTCTTTTGGTCGGGGATTCCTTGGGTGACATTTTGTGGTCTAGGGTTTCAACCAGTGGTTCTGGGCGTCGTGTGGTTGAAGGGGATCGGAGAGGGAGAATGGAGGTGTGGAAATTAGGGGAGATTTGTGAATTATCAAACAAGTTTCACCCAAGACGCTTGGATGGTTGTGTTTTCCCGCAGCCTTTTGGGAGTGGAATGCTGTACAGTTGATGGCTCCCCGGCGTCGGTCATCTCATGTCCGGTTGATGGAGTAGATGAAAGCAAGTTATCTTTTTTGCATCCCCTTTTTCCTTGTAGTCCTTTAAGGGAGTCATCCGATCAGCGAGTTACTAATCTGTCACAATTTGATTTTTATTAGATTTTAATTTTGGTGCCTGACAACTGTACTTAATTAAGTAGCTGCATGGATGTTTGTGTGGGTCCTGCCTTGCTTAGGAAAAATTTTGTCTTCATTACATTAGAAAAAGTTGGATTTTTGTATAGATGGTCTGTTTTGGCTAATAATGTTTTGTTTCTTTCTTTCTTTTTTTTTTTTTTTTTTTTTAATAAAAGGAATGTAGCAGAAGAATTTTGTGGCTGTGGTGATTGCTGGGAGATGGAAGGCTGTGACTGCATTGAGCCGCAATGGCCTGCGGATGAGCTTTTGGTGAAGTATCAGTATATATCGGACTTCTTTATAGCGCTTGCCTATTTCTCGATACCCCTTGAGCTCATTTATTTTGTGAAGAAGTCTTCGTTCTTCCCGTATAGGTGGGTGTTGATACAGTTCGGTGCTTTCATTATTCTTTGTGGAGCAACCCACTTGATTAATTTATGGACTTTCACCATGCACTCGAAAACACTTGCCTTGGTCATGACAATAGCAAAGATTTCGACTGCTGTTGTGTCATGTGCGACTGCTTTGATGCTTGTGCATATAATTCCTGATCTGTTGAGCGTGAAAACAAGGGAGCTTTTTCTGAAAAATAAAGCTGAGGAGCTTGATAGGGAGATGGGCCTTATAAGAACGCAGGAAGAGACAGGGAGGCATGTCCGAATGCTGACACATGAAATCAGAAGCACACTTGACAGGCACACTATATTGAAGACCACACTTGTTGAGCTAGGGAGGACCTTGGATTTGGCAGAATGTGCAGTGTGGATGCCATCCCGCAGTGGTTTAAATCTTCAGCTTTCTCACACTCTGAACCATCAAATGCAATCCACTGTGCCAATGAACCTACCTATTGTCAATCAAATTTTCAGTAGTAACCGTGCAATAAGGATTCCACATACATGTCCGCTAGCAAGGATCCGGCCCCTCACAGGAAGATATGTGCCACCAGAAGTTGTTGCTGTCCGGGTGCCACTATTACATATTTCAAACTCCCAAATAAATGATTGGCCTGAATTATCTGCGAAAGGCTATGCAGTAATGGTTTTGATGCTCCCTTCGGATAGTGCAAGAAAGTGGCATGTCTACGAGCTGGAGCTTGTGGAGGTGGTTGCTGATCAGGTTGTTATCAAAACCTATTGTCCACATTTTCTAATAAACTATCGTTTGTCTTGTTTTTTGAAGAATAGTTGTTTTCCCATTAGTCATCTCAGTATTGTTAAGTGCCATCGGTTTAACTTTGGCTTAAGTGATCATGTGTACACTCTGTTGTTACATTTAATAAAATCTGCTACTCACCATTTATGTGTCTTTATTTTCATAGTGTTGGAAGGCGGAAGGAGATTTTTTATGAGAACATAAAGGTGAGCCTTGGAAGGGAAATTGCACCAAAGGGTCTTGAGATGTCATTAGACTACAAGAGATGAAAAACAATTGCATCTTTTTAAAGAGGATGTGTGTTCTTAGAAAAGCTTCTTGTCAGATACTTTTCCAAGTTTAGCTGGTGACAACGAGCTCATAAGCCAATGAGATGCTTGTAGCACAACCTTATTTATAGGAGGAAAAAATATTGCTCATTTCTTATTTCCAGCACCTCACGCCTTTATGTTCCAATTACATTGTGATGCAAGCTCAGCAAGCTCATCATTCAACTTCCTCCTGAAAATCTGGTTAGACTTGCCCACCTTTGTTCTCCATGCAGTAGCCTTTCACTCTCACATTCAGAGTGGAGATCCTCTGGAATGACTTTCTCTAGATCAAACTGGATTTTAAATTCTTTCCAAACTGTTGTCTATAATTCTTGTCCTTGGAGCTACCACCAAATCACACTGTTTTTTAATATATATTCTTAACTCTGGTAATCATTCATCAAACTCCATTCCAGTTGTGTTATGGTGTCTTGTATTTAGGGGATAAATTGCTGAAAAGGCATCTCCACTTGGGCCCCTTGTCGCATGGATAGGATTCACTGATCTTAGGGCTATTGGTCTTACACCTTTGATATTTTGGGCCTCTTTGACTGCTGGTTAAATTTGAGGACTTTTGTATTGAGGTTTTTTCCTCTTCTTTGTAGACTTTCTCAATCTTGTTAGGCAAAGAGAGTAGATCTAAAGATAGCAAAGCCAACAAAAAAGAGAAAACACAAAGATTTATGTTGTCCAGAGAATTCTTTGCAAAATGTTTGGTCAGGCATCTAGATGAGAGTTTATTTGGTTTGAATTTGGCTCGCATGCATGACATTTTTTAGGTTGCAGGATTGACTAGGCATAGCTGAACCTTTTAACTGAGGGCCTGAGCCAGTTTCAAGAAAAGCCACAAATTAAATAATCCCTATCAATTGCATCATTGGGACCTCAAGTAAAAGAAGGATTTGTATCTGCTTTGTATAAGAGCTTTGTATTTTAAAATACAAATGTGTGTCTCACAGGTAGCAAGCATGATTTACATTAATTATGTGCTTTTAAGTGTTCAAAAAGGTTGCGTTAGCATGAATAAGGATAAAAGTATTGTATTTCATGCTGTGCTAAATGGCTGAGCGATGTCAGTCACATTCCCAGCTGCATGCCTGTCACACACTAGCATGGGCCAATGCAGGTTGGCGTATTTTGACACACTGGCATTGACACAGAGCAATGCCTTGAGTCACTACTTGATATTGGCACAACTTGGAATGATCGTGTGTATTCATTTTTCTTGACTACATTTTTTACTGGTTTTTCTTTACTCTGTTGGGGATAGTAGCTGAATTGACCTGAAATCCTTTTGCAATCTTTCTTTTTCTTTTGTGTTCCTGGAATTTATGTTAAATCTACGTGTTCAAGATGGGAAACCTGAAATCAATTTGCAATGTTTCCTTCCCTTTTTACTGGAATTTATGTTAGCCCTGTGTTTTGAAGCTGCAAATGTTTCCGGACTCTTAACTTTGCACAGAGATGGAGTGATATTCGTGTTATTGCTGATATCAGCTTGTTCAGATTTTATTGTTTCGTGCCAAGGGGTCTTATAAGTGCAAGGTTTGTGTATTTTTCTCATTTTCAAGAAGCTAGGTGTTTGGGGCTTGACTGCATAATGAATCAGTCTTCAAATTAAGGGATTCATGGTTAGATCCTTCCATTGCTGCAGGTCTACCATGATGCGTCATTGTTGATGGTGACTAAATATGTAATTGTCCTTGGATTCTGTATGAACTGCTATGTTAAAAAATCCCTTGTTTCAGTGAAATATTTCTATGCAAGATCATGCAAAACTATATTCTGAAAGTCCACTACTTTGTGAAAGATCTTCACATAATGAATTAAATTGGACAAGTGGTACCACATTTCCTGTCCAAAAATTATTAGTGGATGTGTTAATGAAGAAATTGTGAGGGAAAATTATGCTTGCGTGCCATTGCAAGCTTGATTGCCACAACTTATATGCTCCTGCTCGAGCAGGATATTTGAGGGCATCAAACTATGCTATAAATATTACTTACGCATTTGGAATGCCTTATATATGAGACCTTTAACAGTTTTTCCCCTGTAAAAGGGTTGTCTTCTAGAAAGCAACATGAATAATGATGGTAAATAGGTTATAAGAGATGGCTGCCATTTACAACACACCGTTGCCTCTCTTTCTTCTCCCTGATTCATCCATATATCATGTGCTATCATTAATTCTTCCGTCAATAGATTTTTATGTTGTGCAGGAAGGCTAGAATGGATTGGGTTGATTTTAGTTTCAAGCAAGGAAGGTAATCTTGTAGCATGGCTTGTGTTATCATTAATTTTTCCTGCAATAGATTTGTCTTAGATTTATGTTGTGCAGGAAAGCTAGAACGGGTTGGGTTGATTTAGTTTTAAGCAAGGAAGATAATCTTGTAGCATGGCATATGAAATTGAGTCACTGCTAGCTGTTTATTATGATCAAAACTTAACACTAACACTTCCTCAAAATAAATAAAATAGGAAGCAATGAACTCTTGTATGTTCATTCAACAGACATAGTTGAAAATTGTAAATTGATTTACTTTCCATGAAGCTTTTTTTATGTGAATATTTACTTAGTCAATAAAGTTATTGAATGTTTCCTGGTTCTTTGAGTAAATTCTTTAGCTATCAATAAGCTTGTTCTAAGGATTTCAGATATTTCATATAAACTGTGTGATTTCTTTTTTAAAAAAATGCTGGATGGAAAAAGAAACTTGGTAAATTAGAAGACTGTACTTGTCACAAAGTAGCATCCTGAAGGTAATTAGTGTTTATTAAATTATACATACCATCCTTGTTCCTTCTCTTAATGTTCTGCTGTTCTTTTTTGCATGATTTTAATGATTGTTTTTTTAAGCTTTTGATTTCTCTTGTAGTCACTGATTGGAGTGAATATGTTATAACTCAGGTAGCAGTTGCACTTTCTCATGCTGCGATTTTGGAAGATTCTATGCGAGCACGCGATCTACTCATGGAGCAAAATGTTGCTCTAGATTTAGCTCGTCGGGAGGCAGAAATGGCAATTCGTGCACGCAATGATTTTCTAGCTGTCATGAACCATGAAATGCGGACTCCTATGCACGCAATCATTGCTCTGTCATCCCTGCTTCTGGAAACTAAGCTGACTCCAGAGCAGCGCTTGATGGTGGAAACTGTATTGAAGAGCAGTAACCTTCTAGCGACACTCATCAGTGATGTTTTAGATCTTTCTAAGCTTGAGGATGGGAGCCTTGAGTTGGAGATTGCAGCTTTCAATCTTCATTCTGTTTTCAGAGAGGTATTACTTCTGGATTGATATTCATCTGTAGTTTTATGTTTTCCTGACCAAATTGTTGCTTTGCATTGTAGGCAACTAATTTGGTAAAGCCGATAGCGGCTGTAAAGAAGCTCTCGTTATCGGTTATGCTGGCTCCTGACTTGCCTTTATGTGCCATTGGTGATGAAAAGAGGCTTTTGCAAACTATTTTAAATGTAGCTGCTAATGCTGTCAAGTTCACAAAGGAGGGCCATATATCAATTACGGCTTCTGTTGCCAAACAAGATTCTTTAAGAGACCCTCGATCGTCCGAATTTTATCCAACCGCTGGTGATCGGCACTTCTACTTGCGTGTGCAGGTTTGTTAGCATCCAGAACTTGGCTAACTGTGATTGGTTTACATTGTGGGGCTTTGATATCTTGATCCTTTTACAGAACAGGGTATCTTGATGAGAAATGGATACATATCTAATTATAAAATGAGCAGATTTCTTTATAAAGCTGCTTCTAATTTGTAACCGATCTAACAACCTATTCTTAATGCCATGAACTGGACAACCTCAAATGCATGCTGCATTTTGTTTGTGCCATAAGCACATCAAGTGCATATTATTGTGTTAAAACTACCTTGAGCTGGCAAATCTTAGTTCAAGTCGAATGCTTATTCTTAAATGCTGCAGGTAAAGGATACCGGTTGTGGAATCAGTGCAGAAGACCTACCACGCCTATTTACTAAATTTGCATGCTCTCATAATGGAGCCAACAAAGGTTATAGTGGAAGCGGGCTCGGGCTTGCCATTTGTAAGAGGTATATAGCCAAAACAAATGTTCCAGCCATAATTTTTAACTATTTTAATTTGATGTGCTATGTTTTCTTTATTTGTGTTATGTTACTCTTTGCATTCTCAAGAATCATCTTGCATAAATTTTCAGAGGACTTCATAAAAGAATTTAGTTATCATCAATAATTTGTGAAAGCATAGATTTTCCATGCCTACATGTGTATGTATGTATGTTCTGTCATGAGATTGTCTCTCTAATTACTGTCCCGTCACATTTCCAATGGTGGCAACTTAGGTTTGTAAGTCTCATGGAGGGAGACATCTGGCTTGAGAGTGAAGGTGTGGGAAAAGGTTGCACTGCAACATTTATGGTCAAACTCGGTGTCTGTGACAATTCAAACTGTCATCTTCCACAAATTGTGCCAGTGACTAGGTCAAATATTGGAGATGCAAATCTTTCTGTCTCAAGAGAACCTTATAAAGATGAGAGGCGCCGGTACCAGGGTAGTGTATAGTTGTTGTTGTTATGGAGGAAAATGTTCTGCAGCATCACAACTTGAGAAGACAGACGATTCATGGGATCAATTTTGTGACCGTTCGAGGCAATGGACCGTTCATCCAGCACATGTTAAAGAGAATAAGAGAGTATAATAGTGATGGTTTAGTGATATGATTATGAGTTGAGGCTAAGGTTGGATTGAGCAGCAAGTTGCCTGATGGGATTCATGTTTCACAAATTGTATATTGGGAAATCCATTTGCTTGCCCATCGAAAGCACTGTAAATTGTTAATTGTAATAAATTCAAATCGGTTGGTGAAATAGTATTGATTTTCTTGAACTTGTCAAACGGAGTGGCATAGCTTAGGATGCATGCTTATCTTTTATTTGGAGAAAAATCTATGAATCTTCTATGGTTATGACATGATCGTTTAATTGTTTCATTAGTTCATACCTTGGTAGGAATAGGTTTAACCATCTATTTCTAACTTAAATATATCGGGGTTCTGGTTTGTAACCTTAAATGAATTTTCTAAATATGAACAATCTTTTGGATCTCCATATGATGAATGGCTAATCAAACTGATCCATCCAATTGATCCTTACGAATCTCTTTTTGTTGTCAACTCAATTTGATTCAATTTTTATTTTTATTTATGATTATGTTTGAGTCATGCAAACCTCTATTTATACTGTTATTCATCCTTTTTTATATCAATGGGGCAATGATTATTCATATTTTTCCAACCGAACAGGATTAAAAAATATATATATATATTTATTTGAAACATCTATATTGAATAATGATTTAAAGAAAAGCATTAATAGTTTATTATTCTTTTCGTGGACAGATTATCTGTCCATATACAAATTTTAGTTGGTAAATATGAAGATGGGAAGGCTTGAAATGTGGCGAGCAGCAGGTCTGCCATTGCAAAGGTTAAGATGGATGAGATTCCATGAACGTTTGGTGATCCTTGCTTCTTGTTGTGTGAGCTGAGCTGACATACCATGAACACAGCACCAACATCTTAGAATGTTAGCGTCTGTTTTCTTTTAGGTAGAAAAGGGAGGGGTTCGAGGGATCATAACAGAAAAAAAATAAATAGGACCTGACAAAAGTGAGTTCCCAAAGGATCAACCTGAACAGATGACATCCAGAGGGAGAAAAGCGAAGGAGGTGTGAAGTCCTCTGAAATATATTTACTTGGCAGAAGGCATGAGAGGCTTTTGAAGAAGAAGAGAATTCTATCCTTGGATTGTGGCTGTGCTCGGTGGAGTTAGCGGCAATCCAAAACCTCAGGGAGTCAGGGGTTAGAGACTGCAGCCACCAATCCTTCTTCCCATTCCCATTGCTCTGCTTCAGGCTTTTGAGTGGAAGTATTTGCCATAACCAGGGGAGAGAGAGCTCGCTCAACTGCCGGAGCGAGGCCTCTCATATGGTCGTCGAGAGACAAACCTGAGGCATTTGAATTGCTGGCTGTTCAACCAATGTGCATGACACTGGATAGCTGCTGGAATGGTTCGTTTTACAAGGGAATGAGTGGTGGAATCTCTCTTTTTATTGATATATTTGCGATTTGTCTCCATCCTAACAAAGAAATAGAGTCGAATCAGCGTGCCTGCGCCACAAATCCTGAGATTTCACGTGGTAAGGACAAGAGGACTGGACAATATATCATACGGACTGTAACTGAATTTTTTCCAATAATAAATGACAATTATTATAAAAAAAATATATTACTGCATAATTAATTCTTTAGAAAATCATTACTGTATAATTATTATAAAAAAAATATTCCCGCCCAAATTTTTCCAATAATTAAATTCTTTATATAAGGCAAAAGATGGCAGACCCAAATTGATATTTATCATCCAATCATGCTCATCATGTTGACTAGAAAATAACGTCGGCCCATTCAAACAAACGTTCAAGACAAGACATGGTGCGTCCTAGGAATATCTCTTAGTTGCTGGTCAGGTCCTGCAGGGTTCCCACCTGAAGCAACCATTGCATCAATTTTTTCCATCATCCCGGGAGTGCAGGCATGGAAGGCATTAACTTGATGAGGCCAGCAAAATTCCTTAGAGCTTTAAGCTAGCTAAAGCTCCAGTTTCGGCAGAGGCAGTGAACCTTCGCAAGGGAAGCCATATAATCATCAGAGCTGCAACCAAGAATAATAGCATCATCAAATGAAGAAATGATTTCCGAGTTCCAACATATCTGATTCTCACAAGAAACTCGGGTAAAAACAAACCTTGATCCATATGGAGACCGACATGCTGCAAGAATATTAAGTTTTGCTGCATCCATATCATTCTACACAAGTGATTGCATAGATTTGTTAACAACATATGCTGCCTGACATTTTAAACATAAAACCATGATCCAACTATATCTAAGCTGCTCGAATGATGAATGCTACTGCATTGTGAAACTCAATATGACATGCCAGACATGATGAAGCAAACTGACAAGGACTTGCATAACTTTCTTGGAGGATTCATTTCCATCCAAAACTTAAATTCATATTAAGAAGCTCAAGAGAGGACATTGATGTTTTCAAGCAGAGTAGGCCTCTAGAAATATACAATGCATAATTTGGGCGGGAAGGCAAGGTGATTCTTAACTAGCCCATCCTTAACCATTGGACTGTCAACCAACGGTCACCCAGAGAACACAATGATAGTTTTTCTCCAATAAAAAAGTGTAAGAATGGAAAACTGAAGCTGCACCTTCACGGCTTCACCCCTCTCCCTCAAGAAAAAGAAATCAAACTTTCTATATGTTTCATCTTTACTCTCTGCATGAGTACCCCACTTAGTGAGTGCACCCCTCCCAGCACCAGTTGTAAGACAGAAGTACGCTAACCTTATTTTATCTTCCTTCCTTTCATCCCTTGAGAAAAGAAATGCACCGGACAAAATTTAAGTACATTTAAGGACCATTTGAAATCCTGTAAGTGAAATTACAATGTAATTAAACTAATACTATTTGGAAGGCTGTAAGATCCGATCTAGCAAAGCTATTTGTATTACCAAAAATTATCATTAAAAATTATTATTAATTTATGATATATTGTAATATAGTATTATGTTATTATACTATGATTCTTACAAATAATGATAATATCATAATAAAATCATTATTCTAATAATATAATACTGCAATATTATGATATATTATAGTAATATTACAAAATTAAAATATAACAATATTATATTAGTACACTATACTATATAATAATATTATTATATTATCTTACTTTATACTATTATACTATAATTATAATAATATTTTCATACAACAATATATGATATTATATTACTATAATTATATTATAATGTTACTATGTTTTAATATTAAATGTGACAGTTTTCAGTTTCATGTTTCGAAACTGTTAGTCGGCTTCATACAGCTAATTTGGCCATAAGTTAATTTTATATTTTTAGGCCTCACTTAGTGTACAAGTGTATATTAAGTTACAAAACAAAATTAAATTATAGCACTCCAAACAAGTGAGATGAGTTGCATTACAACTCAACATAGAGTGCAACTTCAATTACAAGGCTTTAAACCACCTCTTAGCAATTTACCATACGATAAAAAAGGAAAAAAAGATTTCTGAATAACACAAGTCATCATCTACCTATCTCAAGGTTTACTGAGATCCATCTAACTCATCCCAAGTAGATCGGCAATGTGCATCGGAAGTGCTAAATGCTAGTTCTATGCAATGGCTTCAAGCCATCTGCAGTGCAACCCAAAGTGAAAAATCTAATTATAGTTGTGTGTATAAGCATGCATGTAATAATGAACAGGAAGTCGTGAACTATTCCAAATTTATTGAATATCAAATCCTTTACATCATGGCCATGATTGTGGGGACAGCTGATCTAGGTCTCTTCACAAGATCACTATGACCTTCCTGACCTTCCTTTGCAAGGCCTGATGGCTGTGTCATCTTGCGAGTTATTTCTCATCCCCACCTAAGAGGAAAAGGTCATAAGGAAGAGACATGACCAATTCTCTTCAACCCATGACACCTGGAGAGAAGGAGTGGACAAAAGCAACTTCAATGTTCCATATTGACCTAATTGCTTAGGCATGGCAGCCAAGAAAGCAGGAAATCGCTCTATGACATTCAGTGAAGTTTCCTTGCATCCTGTGAAAAAATTGGATTATAAAGCATGAAGCAATTAATGGTTCGAAAATCTGCCTAAGAACATGCATGCTTTCACCCTAAACAAAATCAAGTATTTCCTAACAGAAAATCACTTTGTTTGTATAGCATAGCATGTGTCATGTACTGCAGAAGAAATCTCATGAGTACAAACCTGAGATTCATAAAAAAGCCCAGCATATAAAGAAGCATAGAAATATTCATCTCCCGTCCATGTGAGAAGGTTGTAACAAGCTGAAAAAAACCAATGAGATAATTTGATGAGTTAGCAGAAGCATATACGAATATGGAGAAACTTATTATGTTACAAATTAATTTGAGAATGTCTAGAAATCAATTGCTTAGGTTACAAATCAACAATAGCATGAATGCACTACAATGGATTCTGAACATTTCCACAAAGCTGAGATCTTCACAACATATGGATGTTATTAGAAACTTCACTACCATCCAATTTTGCTGAGTTCAAAATTAACCAAGACAAGCATTTCTTTTAGGTACAGAATGACCTAAAATGTATCAAAGACCAATTCCCAATGAATTTGACATGCATGAATGTTAAAGATAAAATCACAGCATCTGACTGTCATCAACACTTTCGCTATATGGTCCGCAAGCCTTTTTCTCTTTTTCTCTCTTTTTGTAAAAAAAAGTTCATAAAGCAATGAACCAAAGCACTTATTAGTGACCCAAAGGAAAATAAAACAATAGACATGTAATAAAGATAAATAACGGAACATCAGAAGAACTGTAGCCTTCAACTGGTCCAAGAAATGAATACCAAAAAGTTAAGTGAATTTATAAATACCTTGTCTGGGTCCCCACCATCTTTAAAGAGATTATATGCTTGATGCATTATAGGCCGCGGATCTTGACCAACCTGCAAATTAATTTAATATATGTTGTGTTCAACAAAGAAAGGAAATTTCGTCTGAACTGCAAATAGCCACTTTATCAATGCCAAATAAGCAAAAAACAAAGCTAGCTATTTTGTAAGCATTACTCCCTAGGGAGTCAATATAATTATAGATCGACTTCTACTTACATTTGCTACTTTATATATATGTGCGCATGCGCGCACGCACATGCATATTTTATACTCACGTGCATACATGCATGTTTCTCTGTTTCCATGTGTTATTTGAGATGGTCTCTGGGGTCCGCTTCTGGTTCCCACCAACTACAGACATTAGGATGCAATGCTAATATTCATATTGACAATGCAGCTCGACAAAATTATAAGAACGGTAATATAGGTTGGTATTTGCAAGATCATAGATGAAGGCCTGAGGGGCATTGAGAACTACAGTTTCTTCTTAGTCTTTATCAATTCAGGTTAATAAAACAATTTTTACCTCCTGTGGGTTTCAGAGGACACTTGATTCGAAATTTCCTGGATATTTACGCAAGGTGAATGAGAAGAAAATGTGCAGTAAATAAATGCAACACCATCTCTCCCGTCACCATAAATACCAAATTTCAAAATTTGATAATCAACCTTAAGAATATCAATCCTTCGGAGGCAATATGATTCTTTGAACTTGTAATCCCCCACTTAATTAAAAAAAGGGTTTGAGGCGGTGCGCACTGCACCACATGCTGCCCACATGGGGCACACGTGGGCACAGGGAGGGCAGAAACCCTCCCTTCACCGCCATTGAAGAGGCCCTGTTGGCCCCCCTCCTTTGTTGTCTCCTTGTTGCCGCCCTGCCCCCGCCCTTCGTCACCGTCTCTACCTCACTGCCGAACAGGTAATCCCCTCCACACCGCCGGTGATTGTGAGAGAGAAAGAGTGTGTGTGAGAGAGGGAAAGGGGGGGAGGCGCGGATGCGCCTCAGCCGAGCCACGACCGTGTCGTGCCGAGGCCCAGCCGCCTCACGTGCCTCCCCGGATGGCCACTCCAATGGAGGGAGTGGCCGGTAAAGTGGAAGAGAGGGCTATCGGGCAGCCCTCCTTCGCACGGGAGGTTCAGGCCCGGTGGCATGCCGGTCGGCATGCCGGGCCCAAGCCCTAGGCGATGGCCCCCATCAGCGCCAGGGCGGTGTCCGGTGGAGTTTGGCTGGCCTTCCCGGCCGACCATGCCACTACCACGATGATGAAGAAGCGGGAGGAAGAAGCAGGGGAGGAGGAAGAGAGAAAGAAAAGAGAAAAGGAAAAGAAGGGAAGGAAGGGGGGTGGCCGCCGGTCATCTCCATTTCTCCTCTGGTTGGGTGAACCAGGGGAGGGATATGGAACAGAGGGCTGGGCTCGGGTTCAGCCCAGCCCAATGAACCCCTTTTGGGCCAATTTTTGGGCCCCAAATCGGGCCAGCCCAACAAAAGGAGAATCGGGTTTGGATTCAGTCTTAATCCTAGTTTCTTGGGTATTTTTATTTTTCCATTTGGGCTAATATTTTTGAAGATATTCAAGCCCCAAGTTGAACCCAGAATTAAATTGGGTTGAGTTTAGGAGTCACTGTGACATCCTAATTTTGGATATTAAAAATGTGAAAAATTATGTTATAGGTGCTTGGAAGCCCACATAGCTAATTTTCATCATTGGATTAGCGTTCTCAAGTAAGCCAATTATAATGGTTTTCATAAATTATTGTTATTAATTATGCCATTTTTGGGAATAACGAAAATGAATTATCTGTAGTATTATTTGAAAAATATAAAATGGGATTTGTGGTACACTATATGTTCAAACGATTATTTCAAACGATTGTTTGAAAATGGTTGAATATTTGGCACCATGCATATGCCACTGATTATTTGATATGATAATTTAAAATTGTAACTTTGTAAAATAAGTGGCATTTTATACGTGCAATTGATTATTGCTATGATTATTCTAAATTTATGAATTATGCAATGTATTGGACATATTACAGGTGTACAGGTGCATTTTGATTTATGCAAACCACTAAAAGCGAAAAGTATATTGAGCATGACTTTGTTACTTTACATATTATTATGCTTATGAAATGGTATTTTTGTGAATATATTATTAGATGCCACCACAGTCCACTATGACATGACTTGATATGACATAATATGTTACATGACACCAGGACCTACCTTCATAGGGGGAATATATGGAGAACACGTGCCATAGGGCGTGTTGTGACAGGATACAGCATGATATGCTATATGACTCCGACATCCACTTCTACAAGAGAGTATATGGAGAACATACACTCCTAGGGTGTGCTGTGACAGGATATAACATGTGATATGACACTGAGACCAGAATCCTTTCTCCATAGGGGACATATAGGAGGATACACCTTTATAGTTTTCAGTTTACGTGGAAGTAGTGTTTGATCATGGGACATTGATATAAAATGGAATTTATATGTAAATTACAGTGGTTCAGTGGATTTGATTTAAAATTGTATATTCTTAAAATATTTATAGCATTTGCTTCCAAATTATTTTGAGCATATGATATGCATGACTTGATACCATGATGAAATGTAAATGAATTATGGAAGCTTGACAGTGTTTTTATATATGAAAACCTAAAATGGCTATATTATGTTACTGTAAGCTTACTTATTGAGTGTAAGCTCATTTAAATTTCATAATATTTTTCAGAGCCATAAAAATGAAGAGAGCAACAATGGGGTGGATGGAGCTACATCTGTATAAATAGATTATATTTTGTCATATGTACCCCATTGTGATTTTTTGTAATTTTGTTAGTTGCCCAAACAATGTATTATTTGTATTAAAAATGTTTTGAATTATTATTGTGATGTAGTTATTATCCCTTCTTGTATAAATTGAACTGTTACAGGATGCCTCGCATGCTTGGCATGCGGTGGGTTGTCAACCCCTAGGCCACCACCATTGGGTCTAGGGCGTGACAAACTAGTCGTGAAAGAACTAGTCTTCAGACACAGGTAAATTTGCTTGACATTGTTTCCTAGTGTTATGTCTAGTTCTTTCAATATCTCTCATTATAAATTCCAATTATGCATATCATGGATATTTTTGAATGGTTTCAGGATTTTAGATTTCTGCAGTTAAATTGCCAACAGCTGCTAGCTCAGCTGGCTGGCACCCATCTCTCCATAGGAGAGGTCTCGGTCCAAACCTAACTGGTGGTAAATAACCACTGCATTTCTCAAGAAAGAAAAGAAGAATTCTATAATTAAATCTCTTAAGTACTGCTATAATATTCAAATCCACTGGAATCTGCCAGAGTTTACTATATCCATAGCACAGGTTATTCAGCTTGTCAGAAATGTCATGGGCTGTAAAGCACAAGCAATTGACAAAATCACAAAACTAAATGAAAACAACAATGCCTAAAATAAATCAGTGAGAGCACCTTGGAGCCAAAACCAACCAATCTCTTTCTTTAAAGTAAGTTCAACGATAGGAATTTGATGAAATCCAAAAAGAAAATATTAGACTTAAAAGGGAAAAATGAAAGACATGCCTCCAAGAATTGCCTTCTAGCTTCCTCCACTCCATACAATTGAGCTTCACAAAGAAAGCACCATATAGACTCCTCTGTATCATTTGGGTTTGCAGCAACATCCAATCTGAACTGCTCTGCGCCTTCTTCAAATCTATGCAACCATTCGTACCAAGTTTAATGGTGCATCTTGATGAACAAATTAACAGTGACATTTTATAGTTTTACATGTTCTTTGAAATTGCAAGTCAAAAGTTTGTGGTACTCGATGTTTGTTTATAAGATAAAATTGAAGTTTTATAATCTGAGTGCTATTTCCAGATTTGCATTTTTCTCTCATTATCTTCCTTCCATACCTTCAGTTTTTGAATCTTCAGTTTGTTTGCGTGCACTTTTCTAATTTCATGATTTTCTCTCCTTATCATTTTACTTTCTTTTGCCAATTTGAGCCTTATGTTTAACATCAAACACCTCTTAAAAAATTCTCAAGTTATAAAGTGCTGTCATTTTAAGTGCAAGAAAGGGACAAAATCAAGATTTTGATATTATAAACCTCCAAGTGCAGCTGCAACCTTTCAAAAAAAAAAAAAAAAATCTAAAACACAATCAAGTAATTTGTTACGAATTCTACATTACTACTAACAAGTTTTCATCTTTCTAAGACTGATTCTCAGTTAAGCAACTGGTCTTCAAACTCTCACAATTATTTGCAGCAATTTCTAATATTTCTTAACAAAATATCCCAACTAAGCGACCGTTTTTTCAAATGCACACCACCATTCACAGCAAGTTCTAATTTTTCTTAACACCAATTGCAAGGGAAGCAACTCGGCACATGTTTAAAGATAAAAGAATTGAATTGGGCAAAGAAACAGTACCGATTCAGATAATAGAGAGAGAGCCCCCTCTGCCAAAGATCTGAAAAAGGTCAAATCGGAGATAATTTACATCATTTTGGTAGTAAAAAAAGCAAAAAGGGAAAAGTTCACATGAATCACAGAATTAAACAAACCTACATGCCTTCTGGCGAGGATCTAACTCAATGGCTCGGTCGAACTCGGCCAGCGACCCAGCAACATCTCCCTACCCGACATCAGATTCCTTCAAATTACTCATACGCTCGAGGAGAGAGAGTCCTCCACAAGAGAGGGCAGGGAAGAGGGACACTGTACCTGCCGGAACAGCAACATGCCGCGGCGGACTGCGAGGGAGGCGTCGCGCGCGCGGTTGCCCCCGGCCAAGGCGTCCCAAATGGCCGACGCGGACGGCAGGAAGAGCCGCCGCGGGAGAGCAAGGGCCAGGCGCGATGGCCTGGGATTAGGGTGCGCTCTCGGAGAAGAGAGAAGACCAGGGGACAGGGGGCTGGCGGTGGCGGGAGTTTTGAATCCATGGTGGAAGGAGGTGGTAGCGGCGCAGGGGAGGGAAGAGCACGTAGAAGCCATTGATGGAAAACCGAAAAAAAATTTGGTGGAACAAGGGGGATGCTTAAATTGCCTCTCAGTAGGACGCATGGGCGCTTTGGATACTTTGCATGGTAATAAGATAAAATTTTAAACTTTTTAAAATATTATTTAAAGATCAACCTTATAAATAGGCCTTTCGTTGCATGGAATAATGTAAAATATTTACTATTTATTTCTCAATTATCTTTATTTTATATTTATACTAAAATATCATGTCAGCTCAACACTCATCTAAGCCTTTTTTTTTATTTGCTCCTTCGCTCTTCTTTAGGGGGGGGGGGGGGGGGTTGGGGGGGGGGGGGGGATAATTATTTTTAATTATATTAGTTTAGGTCTAACTTTAATTATTAAAAATTATGAAGTATCTAAAAGTCTTTATTGTATATGTTTAAACTATCGTAATCTTTTTTTTTTTCAATTAAACTACTCATATCGTTTCTTTTATATGTTTATTTCTAATTTTATTTTTAAAGTTTTACCACATATCCATCTTAACATACACATTTTTGTTATACTTAATTTATTCATATGTTATTTCAGTATTGTCGAACACTTTATTCCATATATCATAGCTGGCCTAATAGAGGTTTTATAGAATTTTCTTTCAATTTTAATGAAATGCATCGATCATACAATACTCTCGAAGCACTCTTCTCCTACTTTAACTCTATGATTCATATCTTCACCTAATTCACCTTTTTACTAGATAATTAATTTTAAATACCTAAATTTTTTACTATCTCTTGGCTTGCAATCTTAACTGTTTCTTCATTTGTATTTTTACTCTCACTAAAATTACATTTTATATATTCAGTTTTAGTTTTACTAATCTTAAAACCTTTAGATTCTAAAGCTTATCTCCAAATCTCTAACTTACCATATACTCCATATTTAGTTTCATCAATGTAAATAACATACACCATTGGATATCATTTTGAATATGTTTGATTAATTCATTCATAACTAACATAAAAAGATGCTAAAATATTATGTATTTATATTAAATATAAATGTATTACTATAAGTTATGAGTAATTTAAATTAAATATAAAATTTTTAATAAAAATGGTTCTACCTAATTTTTAAAGTTTTTTAGTCCTGTTTTTTATTAAAAAAGTGAAATCCAATGGAAAGTATATTCGCATAGGACAAGTGAGAATTTTGTTTCATTCCTATTTCAACGACTTAGAAAATAGCATGTAGGATGAGTGCATAAATAAATTTATATGAATTTATTCGTTACACGTATAAGGATGTCAAATATAAATTTATTCATCATATGAACACCACTTCAAAGTGCAAGTATGTGTATGTTATATATATAACAAAAAGACTATATCGTCAAATAGACTAGCCTCCTTGCAATTAGCATTACTTTGCTTCATTACAGAACACTTATCCCAATACCAAATCTTCAATGCATCTTCCATTCACCTCCTATGGATACCAAAAATCAACTTCAGAAGAAAAATCATTATGAATTTTTTTCTAAGACCTAGAATTAGTTTTGCTGAGCATCAATCAAAGGGCATTCAAATAACCTCCATTTATCCAATATTGTCTTCTTCTCATCTCTCTTTGCTTTTTCTTTTTTTCTTTTTTCTTTCCAAGTAGAAAGGAGTTATTATTCTTTTCAAAAGGATGATAAGTTAAATTTATCTTTTTTGAATAAAAATTTAAGTTTATAAAAAATAAATTAATTTATAGAAATAACATTAAAAATAGATAAATTTTATAAAATTTTTTTTTCTTTATTTTATGTAGGTGATGTGGCCTGTTGGCTTTGATGGATGGTAACAGTTCCAGCTACGTTGAAGTCACCATCATCAAGGATGAATTTAATCAACCAAAGTCACCATCATCAAGGATGAACTAATCAGCCAAAGAGAGATGATGAGAGAATAATAGTAGAAGCATGGAGCATACAAAAAAAAAAAAGATAGAAAGACGAGAGGAAGAGATTTTATTTTATTTTTTATCTAAATTATTTTAATAATTATGACACCATCAAGGCTTATTCGAAGGAACAGATTTTGTGCATTGGCCTTCGATGCATAAAGCGTGCATCGGATGCATGGATTGATTGTGCATCCATGCTATCCGCATGCCGTGATTCAATGAGCCATAACGTGTACCGCATGCAGTAGCACTGATGTATGATCAATCCATGTATCCAATGCATGATTTATGCATCGATCTTTGATGCATAAAGACTTTTATAATGCACAAAGACTTTTGCTTGTCCAAACTATGCTAATAATTATGACATCGGGGAGGCTTTCATAGCCTTTAAACTAGGGCCTTGAAGCTGGCAAGTGGGGCTTATGACTGCATTGGAACACTTATTGGAAGTAAGGGATCTAGTTAAATGTTTTTAAACAAAAAATAAAATTTGGAAACGCTTGAAGAGGTTGAAAGATAATTTTCAAACAAGAAAATGCCAAAGTTTATACAATTTACAAATCCTTAATAACCTATAACGATTTTCAAGGGTGAAAATGAGCTGATATATATGACCATCAGCATCCATATCTGCGTAATATTCATAAACATACAGCTCAAGGAAGAAAAATATACATGAATAGACAACTAATTGATCCCTATCCCAATATTTGATTCTCATATTTAGTTTTATATAACTGTAATGAATTTTTTAGAAAAATAAGCGGCTATATCAACATATTATTGATTTAACTTATTTTTAACAATTTTAATTTATTGACCATAAAATTTAGCTATCTTACTTCTATCTTTACTTTTTAACACTGGATGTGAACCTTTCCATCCAATTAATACTTGTATCCATATGTGTATTCATCAAAAAGCATAAGTATAAATTTTTTTTCAAAAATAATTAATGATCTAATTTAAAAATTAGATAATTTATAAGTTATTTTATAGACCTTTCCAGCCATTTTGAAGTTCTGAATAAACTGATATATATATATATATATATTCAAGTCATGCCAACAATAAAGCTTCAAGTAAGAGAAAAAATTGATGCCCCTAGGTTCGTTTGCTCCAAAATCCAACGGATCATATGAGACCAATCAAGGTATGGTTCCTTGGAAATTTCTTCCTTGATGCAAGCCTTTCTAGAGAGATCCAAGATTGGAAGCATCTTGGTATTTATTTGTGCACTTCAAATTTGAGAATAAACACTCATGGCATGTTTTACACATCAGAACTTTAAAAAAATGAGGGAAAAAGAGAGAGAAAAACTAAGGATGTTTTTTTTTTTTAAGAACGATTCTATTTTTATTTTCAAAGAAAACAGAAATTTTTTATGTAAACACGTTTTATGATTGAAAATTAAAAATATAAAACTATAATTTTTAAAAGTACAAAATTGAAAACAATGTAAAAGTATTTTTATCCTTTTCATCAAAGTAAAAAAATAGAAAACAAAAAAAAATCTACAAAACTTAAAAGCATGATCATCAATCGCATTCTTTCATTTTTTTCGATCTCTCTTTTAAGATGCACGGTTTCAACTTGAAATATAAAACAGAAAACGATTTTTACTCTTCCTTACCAACCATATTTTTAAAAAATAAAAATTAAAAATTATTTTCAGAAAATAGAAAAGCGAAAATGTTTTTAAAAATCCAAACATATCCTACCACAAACAAACAGCCAAGAAGTAATTTAAAGGGTCTAAGAAATGAATTAATATTATGGATTAAGGGTCAGATCACAACACAAATAATCAAGCAAAATATAGAGAGAAATCCTGCTAATTATCACTCATAGTAAAATTTATTGTTCCAAGATTTCAGGCTAATTAGTTGCATCAAGTCTTATCCAACCTAAAATTATACTTCTTTAGGATTTATCCATAGAATAACATCCTGTCAACGCATAGAACCCAATTGCACACCAAATCTGCAAAGCACATCGCCAGACATCCAATGTACCGAATGCTGTCCAAAGAAAGGCTGGCCAATGAAGAATTAAACGCTGCAAGTTGGCATGCTATTTCAAATTGAGGAGGCTCGTTATTAGTTGTGGCTAGAAAAAGAGCATCTTTTGGAGAACAAGAGAGAGCAGTGGATGCAAGCAACTTAAGCAAGTCATATTTATACGTTTATATAGTTACAACGCTTAGTTAAACATGGAAAAAAACAGATAAAAGACAGGCTCAGAAATAAAAACTCCTCTATATTTCAAAGAAACAGATATTTTATAAGTTCCAGAAAGGGTAGACCTAATCCTGGACAAGGATGAAATCTGCAAAAGAAACCCACCAACTATATTGTGGCATGAATCAAATGCTACCCTAATGGAAAAATAGTTCTGCAACTAGAGCATCATCTGATGCACTCACCGCATCATCGTTTTAACTTCCAGTTTAGACGATTGCTGATGTCTTCGTTGTAAGCTGTAGCATCTGCGTGTTTCCGTGTGCACATGTGGTGCATGTGCAGATGCATGTGTTTTTTCCCTTCTCAAGTTGATAAACATTTCCCAACCCTGCATCCATCTAAACTGTAACTCAAGTCCAATGAAAGCTAGAGCTAAACTGCTGAACAAATAGTGGTTCCAATCTATATATTATCTATGCCTATGGCTTGATAAACCAAATGAAACATGGAAAGATCATGCAAATTCCATATACAATTCTTTTAGAAGAAATGGTCTCGTGCTACTATGCTATAGTCGTTTGAGACAATGAATCACCACCTCATACAAAGCTGGACTCCAGTAGAACGTCCAGCACAAGTAGCATCCAAAGTTCTGACAAAAATTTCATGCATCCAAAAGTTTGGAATGGGATTGCATCTTGCCAATTACAATCGTTAAAAAATAAGTTTAGAAGGATTGAAGGAGGAAGAGATTAGAAATACCTCAAGAAACGAACAAAAGAAAAATTTTGTGCAAACTGATTGCAAACAACTGTTGATATCTACAGAAATTAATCATGTAAAAATAAGCCACGTTCATTGGTCATTTAAGTTTTGAAAAAGCCCAAAACCCAGGAAGAAAGTTGTTTAAAACGAAGGGTCAATGAAATACCCAAACAATGAAATCATATAGTCACTGAAGAATGTATCTGCAGAACTTTTTATTAGCATATAGGCCAGATGAATGCCCCTGTGTTTATTGTAAGTGTATTTTTTATCCCAAGCATTAGAGTTACCTACTGCCACTGAACTTTTATATACCTTCATAATCCATACATTCACAATCCCTATGCATATTCTATTGTAGTCATGGTTTTAGACGTCCCAGCCACCCATTTTTGTTTCTATGAGAAAAATGGAAGTTTGGGACAGAGGTGGGACACCGAACCCTAAGAAAGGAAACAGTGAAAACGAAAGGGAGCCTGGCTTTACTTCTGCAGCTCTTCATTTCTTATATAGATTAGAGCTTTTCCCCACAATATCGAACCATCTAACATTGTGAGCCTGGCTCTTCTTTCCAATATCTTCCTGTTGTCATCATTGCATGACTATCCTGATTTTCATAAACACATCTGAATTCATCATGCAATTTGTCCATCATTACGTATAAAGAATTGAGCTTGATGATATTAATTTGGACGAGGGCCGAAGCGATAGGAGGTACTCATGCATTCTCCATTCATTCATAGCCTCAATCTCTGAAACAGCTGACACTGTTCTTTCCTTCAGTGCAGTGTGACTCGACGTCTATTAATTATTAGTTTCTGGATGCACCTTCCATTGACCTAACTGGCTTGGAAGTGAGCTTCTGAGCTCTATGTTTGTCTTTCTTTCAATCTGCTCTCATCATTAGCTCCTATAGCTTATGACTTATTTCTTTCAGGATTAGTTGATTCCTCTTATGACCAGTACAATATCTCATTGAGTCAACTTAAGCCCAACATTGCTGAACCATTCATTTGCTTACCAGTGAAAGATGGTTTCCATCATCCAGTTCCTCCCATCTAACCACCAATATCAGTTTGAAATGATGAGAGAAGAGAATAGGGACCCTCACTCTGCCTGTAAAATCTTGCTTTCCTTGTAAAGGTTGTTTTTAGTTGAACTGAATCAAGTGGAGTGGACACAATGCTAATTTTCTGTTCACTGTAATGTCAACCTTCAACCATGATACCAACAGAACAAGAATGATTGCATCACGATATCTCAAGACATAAAATAGATAAGACCTCACTTTCATCTCTATATTTTATATGGATGCATGTCTTGTGTATGCTTTCATTCTACAAATGTCTTGCCTTTAACTTCCTTGATATTATTTTTCCATGGAACAACATCCTCAATAATCGAAATCTAAAATTTGGCATTTCTCATCTCATTAATTAGCACCATATCATCTACCTATAACATGTACTACAAAACCTCCTAAGTATTAACTGTAGTTCATCCAGGCAAGTGTGAAGAGATATAGGCCATTGCCAATGCTTGGTGTGAAGTCACCATGAAGAAAGTCATCAATCTCAACAACAATAACCTCCAACTCTTGGCAATACTTATTCATACGTGCCTCTAAGCCACCAAAATGAAATTTTGAGATAGTTTGCCATATGCTTCATGCGTAAGTTGTTCATCAGCTATCCAAGGGATTCGATTGCTTTTGCAATCGATCTTTCCAACTCAAAGGTACTTATCAACCACTAAGTCAAAAAAAAAAAAAAAAAGCCTTAGATCACATTATCTATTCTGGTTCCACTATACTTTAACCCATGTGCATTTCACAATACCCAATAACATCTATTTTACAGTCAGTAAGATCACAAACATCAATCACCACTAAATGATCTCAGCATTTGTTTGGAATATATTGATGAATACGCTTCCTCCGCAATATCAATTCTCGTATATGCTGTGCTCTTTCTCTGCTTCTTCAAGTACCTATTTAAGAGGTCGTTTAACTACTTTATCCTCAAATTTATGGCTTCTAATTTGGTTTCAAGAAAATCACTATAACAACATCCTTTAAGGAAGTTATACAGTAGGGTTTACCCTGACTCTCTAGCTCTTTGCAATTCAAAGTACAGCCAGACTTGTAATGTCTACTGAAAGGGCCATGCAATCAAACTGAAGCCAAAATTGTATTCCACATTTCATGAACGCAAAAGCAAGAGCCGATTTCATGAATGCCTTGAACATATTAGAATTGAATGCCAACAAGTTTTATGTAACAGCTACAAGATCCACTGTCAAGGAAAGTCAATATCAAAACAACACAGAAGAAAACCAAAGGAAATACTTGATCATACTTGAATATGTAAATTTATATACAAATTAAATATTCTCACCCTGTACTAACTGAATCAATACCATACAATTCTCAACATCCATAATTCACTAATTATCCAAGCATTTGTCAAAGGAGAGAAAAAAATCACAGAAAATAAACTAAAGCAATTGACTGCCATAAATGAATGGCAAAGAAAAACTATAATAAGAAAATGTCCAGATATTTACATCAATAATGGAGTGAAGGGCGGAGAGAAAGAGGGAGGGGAAAGGAGAACACCAAGCCATCAATCAAATTGCCACTTTTGATTCCTAATCCCAACTCAACACATGGACGGCACCAATCGAAAAGGAACCGCCTTTTCCCTCCCCGCCAAAAGCCGCCCCAGCTTCTTCCACGCAAAGTGGGTGCAATTGGAAAGGGCGATCCAGCACATCATCTCATAGATGAAATCAAAGGCCGGATCCGGGGAAGAGAAGGAGGGAGACCCCGATCCTTCCCAATCCGAGCCCGACCAGTTATTCCGCCGCCTAAATTCCAGCCCCTACCGCCGCCGCCGCCGCCGAAGGGGCCGTCGTCGCCGTCCCCGTCGCCGGAGAAGGCGTCCTCGCCGCTGCCGTCGGCGTCAGTGAGGGAGCGGCGGCGGGTGCGGCGAGGGCGGCGGACAAGGGCGCGGGGGGGCGGCGGGGCGGTAGGGGTCGGACCGGACAACGGTGGTGGGAGCGGCGGAGAGGGCGAGGGTCGGGGAGGGGCGGGCGAGGAGGAGCTTGCTGGAGAAGGCGAGGCCGTGGGTCGCGGCCGTCGAGATGGCGTCGGAGATCGCAGCAGCAGTGATCTCCATCTCCTTTTGTTTTCTTTTTCTTCGCCCAAAGAGAAAAAAAATTCTGTTCGAAGGGCGATAGTTCTCCGCTGGTTTGGCTTTCTCAGCGCCTTCTCTTTATTTATTTATTTATGTTTTTTTCTCAGCCTCCGATGGCGTGAGGAAGAGAACCGAACACGGAAGTACAGTGAGAAAACGCAACCGGCAAACGGCTCGGCTGGAATGAAGTAGAATCCGGGACGTTTCCACTTGGTTTTGATTTGGCTCAACTGTTGGATTTATATGGGTATTTTTTAATTTTATTAATTATTTACTAATTTATTCAATTAATTTTGATTATAATTTATCTAATCAATCTGTGATTACAATTTCTTGATTTCTTTCTTTTAATATTTTTAATTATCGTTAATTAATTCATAATTAATTCAATTTATTTGTAGTTACAATCTTATGTGATTACTTAACCACATTCTCTTGATTATATTTATATAAAAAATTATTTATTGGTTAAGCTAATTCAGCTCGTATACTTTGTTGACGCACTCACCTTATATTTATCTCTTTTTTTTTTGAAAAAAAAGTTGCAAAGAGAGAGGCTGTTGATGAAAGAATCAGTTGCGGATAGGCTCAAAAAGACGTTAAAAATAAAAAAGCGTGCTGTTAAAAGGATTCGGTTGCAGATCGATAGGCTCAAAAAGACGTTAAAAAAAAAAAAAAAGCGTGCTGTTAAAAGGATTCGGTTGACCGCTCAGGCGGTGGCCTAGTGATCAGGGCCCTCTCACGTCATCAAGAGGTCTCAAGTTCAAGGAATGATGCTGCGGCTGACTCGAATAATTTCGAGGTTAATCCTTGGAGCCTGAAACTCTGGTGTTGGAGGGGCTAAGGTCTGTCTAAAAAACTTCCCTGTTCTGACTGCTAGCACCTAGGTGGGGCCAGTTTGACCAACTCGCCTTCGGACGGGAAACGGCTGCGTAAATCTAGCACCATACACGGAACATTTTCTGGCGGGGAACGGGGCCACATAGGACCTAGCTACGGGTCGGCTTAGCCCTCCTTCCCCTTTTTTGTACCAAAAAAAAAAGGATTCGGTTGCAGATCGATCGTGCCCACTTTTGAGTTTAGAGACAAACGATTGAGATGATAAGGCTAAAGAAGAACCATTCTAAAACTATGCTAAGGCTGTGTTTGATAGCTTTTTGGCTATTTCTAGATAAATGTATAGGATAGCATTTATCCAGAGGATAGCTGAGGGGATGAGCACCTTTTTAAAATTATCACTCTGCCATCAAGAGATAACTTTAGTTATTCCTGAGTTCCTTAGGGAATAAGTTCAGGGGATAACTCATAGTTAAATATGGGTTATCCCTCAGGTTAAATTTTTTCAGCACTATCCCTTGTAGCTATAGCATTTTAGGATAAGGAAGGATATCCAGGGGATATCCTCCCTTATCCACCATATCAAATACAACCTATGATTGTGTTTGATAGAAAAATTATTATCCATGGATAAATGTACGGGATAGAGTTTATCCTCTGGCTATCCCTTGGCTATCCCATTGATCATATCAAATACAAAAAGGTAATAAAACACCTACCATTGTCAAAAACACTAATTAAATTATTCTAGTGAAAATTTTGAGTTTAACTTTATCCAAATTGAAAATCTTTGAATCGATTGCAGCCCAACAATTTTTTTTTTGATCGAAACTAATCTTAAACTACAAAAAATCTAATTAGTCACTCCTCGTGTTTGATATGGGGTTATCCTGAATGGATAGCTAATGATTTAAGCAAAATTAATAAAATAATTATATTTGATTGCACCTTAATGATTTTAGATAATAGTAATTTTCTTTTATCTTTAAAATCTCAGGCGGACCCAGATCTTATAACCATCTATAAGATTGGATATGCAAGATGAACTTCTAGACGATATGATCTTAACTTAAGAATCGGAAACTAAAATGCCCCCAACGTATAGAAAAAAAATATTTTATATTCATATAATATATTATTATTATTATAAAATATTATGATTATAATATTATAAAAATGATTGATGCATTCCATCTTACATTTATGAAAATATTTTATATTTATAATATTATGATTATAATATTATAAAAATTGCCTATGGTAGGCGATGAGTATTTTTTTTTACAAAATTATTGGCTCAGTTTTTTATTTTTTTAACATGAGCATTTTTTTTTTCAAAAAATTATTGGCTCAATCTTTTTATTTTTTAAAAAATAAATTCTATATTATTTTTTTAAAAAAATTATTGGGTCAGTCTCAGGCTCTCAGCCAAGTGACATATGTTTGGGTTGGCACCTTTCAACAGTAGTATCTTATTGTATCTTGTAATTTTTTTTTCTTTGAATGAAGTTACTGAGATAGTCTTGATCACCCAAAGATCCTCGGTGCTCAAATACATGGATGAGATACTCGCAAAATGAAATAATTGAGTTTTAGTGCTCCTTTATTATTTTCTTAAATAATATAATTTTTTTAGCAAAAGTTATACAAAGGTCATTTTTAACTTTTTATACTTTTAGTTGCATAAAAATAGTTTTAAAAATAGTTTCTTATATATAATTAGAGGTGATCATGCATGAAAAAAATGCAAATTTGACTCTCATATCTTTAGAATGAAGATAAAATTATCAATGTAAAAAATTATAATTCTATTAAAATTTAAATTTTTTAAATTCATGATTTGAAAAATTATATAAAATAATATTGCATTATGGAATATCAAAATGTACAATAATAGCCCATAGTTTCAGAAATAGCACCAAATAATACAAAGTACTAAATTTTTATTGTGTACTTATCTTTTTAATATATATGTATACATTATATAATATATTCTTGTAAATAAATAAAAGACATGGAGTTGATATTATCATTTTAGTCAAAATAATAGCAATGATAAACTTAAAAAAAATTTCTACATATAATAATTAGAATTTTATTTATGAAATGATCTTCATTCTGCATATGATGAAGATCAAATAAAAAATCTAGATGTATTAACTTGGTGGAAGAGTATTAGAAATCAATATCCTGTTATGTCTGTCATTGCATGGGATATTTTAGCTATGTTGATGTCCACAATAACATCGAAATCCGCTTTCAGTGTATATTGGTATGTTCGAAAAGAGAAGTAGGATAGCTGGTGAGACGGTTGAGATGCTTTTCTGCTTTAAAGATTGGTTGGATAATGAGGCAAGGCTTCAAGATAAAGGTGAACATGACTTAACCAGCGAAGATGATGATGACATAAATACTACTGATGAGTGAGTTATCTCTATTTTTATAATTATATATTTTTATTTTTTAATTATTAAAATGAGTCATCTCTATTTTTTTCTTCTTTCTTATTTATTCTTGAGGTTAAGCCTAGCCTCCCTCCCTCCATATACCATTTTGATTTTAAATTAATAAATCAGTAAGGATCTATGCCAAACCTCGACCATTAAGGTAGCTTCATATTAATAATTTCTTTATTTTTAATAATTTGTTAATTTATTAGAAAATATTTTTTTATTTAAATTTTTTATCAGGCCTCGATAGGCTATGCCGTGTTGAGCTGATGGGCTAAATTTTTTGAGCCCGATACGGCATGGCTTAATGAGCTATGCTGGTATGGCTCGGTTCGTGCCGAGCTGGCCCATGAGCGGCATGCCCGGTGCCCATCTCTTAATGCCCATTTATCCCTGGCAGTTGAAGGAAAATTTTATTTTAATCCTTTAAAAGATTGAACAATCATTTGTCATTGATATACTTTGTCATACTAAAAAATTTTGGCTCTTAGAGTATGTACTGTGTACTAAGATAGGAAACCAACTACTATTTTATATTCTACTTGTTGCAGCGAAAATCCGTTCTCCAACTCGGATGCGCCTCTGGCTCCTGATCCGGACGTCGATCCCGCCGCCTTGAGACGGAACCTGCAAGACAGTCCGCATGCAGGGGGTGTTGTGGGGGTTGCCCTCTGTGGAGGACCCTCCGATGCCCAAGTCAATGGAGATTCATAGCAAGCAGATGTGAAGAGAAGACTCTCACAAAGGAGATGTTCCTCTGGGCTCTTGTGAGAGCTTTAATGGAGTATGGAGTATGAGATTCAGTAAGTGAAAAAATGAATGCGTAAGGGGTTGTCTCAGAGTTTTCGCACGTATCTGAGAGGTTGGAAGGTTGTGGTATTTATAGGTGATCACCTGATTCCTTGGATGTGCCCTGGATGGGGTCTGAAAACTGTTAGGATTCGAATCAAGTTTGTTATGAGGCCAGTAGGGTCCGTATCTTGTCAGTTAGAGGATCGACGGCTGGAAAGCTGGTTGATGCCCTGAGGCTCAATGATCACACAGACCTAGGCCACTCTCGCAGATCCTAGGCCACTTTTGGGCATGATTCGCCACCTGAAATCTTATTCAGCTATAGTGGATTCGAACTTTCCCACGCCGGATTTCGCAAAGGTATTTTGAATATCTCGGTTTGGTTTGGCTGAGGAATAACCTGGTTTTCCGAGGTATAAGATGGCTCGGCTCGGATGGCCGAGGAATAGCTTAGGCTACCGAGGTATAAGGATAGCTCGGGTTACCGAGGTATAAGAATAGCTCGGGTTACCAAGAAATGACTCAGCTCAGATGGCCGAAGCATAAAGGTGGTCGAGTTGTCAGGGTGACCCGACTTCGCCAAAGGTGATTTGGCTTCGTCACTAGGGTGTCACGCTAGCTGGCCAGCTGGCAAGCAGGGCGTTTGGATTGGACGTGACCCCATCGCCAATGTGAGTGGTCAATAATGCAACGACGATTTTATCTCTCATCACATGCCCCCCACTCCTTAGTTCGAAGTGTAATTTTGGATATAGGGAGTAGAATTCTAGAGCAATATTATTTGGGGGATTCAAAAAGGTAGGCAATGATGATCTCGTAAATGACGGGCCGCTGTTTTGTCATCATTTTTTGCTGCAGCTCGAGGAGGAAACACCTCGCTTCCAACAAGTCGTGATAGCTGAAGCTCCATGTGGCGGGTTATCCTTTATTTTTGGCGCCTACATTGGGATTTTTAGCGTCTAGGGCTTTCTTTCTGAAGCGCTTATTTAAAGAGGGCTGGGGCAGCGTTCCTTCTGCAACACCCCTTTGTCCCTACTGCAAAGATTTTTCGCTCCCTCTTTGGGCTCTTGCTTGTCTGTTCGTGTCTTACCCCTGTTCATCCAATATGAGTGGTCCAGGGATGTTGCTTCTGAGGTAACCCTAGACGATCTGGATAGGATCCATCGCCATTATAGAGTCCCTCTGGATGTAGCCCTATGGGTGCTGAGGACCGAGCACCGAGTTTCAACTGAGTTGAGCCGGGGAGTCTTCTTCTACGAGGAGAGCTTGAGGGCAGGTCTTCAATTTCCTCTTCATCGTTGATACAGGAGGTGATGAGGTTTTACAACATATGCCCGACGATGGTGGCTCCGAATAGCTGGCGCAATCTCGTTGGGTTTATCTCGATGTGCAGTCTCGTTGGGGTAACTGCGACTCTTCCTTTATTTTGAGTTTGTTACAATCTGGTTTTCGGAAGGAGCTCTGAGTGGCCTTACATTGGCCCTCGAAATCATTTAAGATGATTTCCGATAATCCTTCTTCGATAAAGGGGTGGAAATCCCGATTTCTCATCGCCGAAGGGAACATTGGCTTGAACTTTCCGAAAGGATGGGCCAGTTATGTAAAGGACTCGGAGGCATGTTTGGAGTTGAGCGGGCAGGAGAAAATGAATCTGGCTATTCTTCGCAGTGGTCAGGAGGTCTCTGCCAGCATCTTTTTAGTGGAGGATGCCCTTTTGTTGCCGGGCTTAGCTCTGTCGACCCTCAGGGTGAGTCTTTGTTCTAATGGTCATCACGCTTACACGACCTTGCCATTGTTTAACTAAACATCTGTTGTATTTTAGCTGAGAGGTCTGCATTTGCGGGTCAGATAAGGAGGGAGCTGGCAAGCGTCACAGGGGCTCTGGCTCTGGGGATAAACATAGGTCCGAGAAGAGGGCTCGCCCTTCCGGGTCTCGCTCAAAGGAGCTTAGAAAAGACGATGTCGACCGTCGCTCTTCAGCCTCAGAGAGGGAGGAAGTGGAAATACTAGCTGTGACCGATAAGCCCTCCCTGTCGGAGGGAGGCAAGATAGCAGAGGGAGCCATTGGGGGAAGATCGGAGAAAGCCGTTGAGGTTCCTCCCCTCCAGATAGTGTCATATCAGATGACGCTGAGGAGATATTGCCGGTACGTCTGGTTATCCCTCCGCCAGATATCCTTCAGCTACCGGTGGTAGAGAGTCCATGGCATATGGAAGAGGCCCCTGCTCAGGCGGAGGGGTCCGGAGAGGTAGTGGCGGCTGCCGAAGCTTAAGTGGAGCCACCCGTTGAGAGGCTGGTGGAGGTCGTGGTTCCCCCCGCTGAGGATCCCTCTCCCGTGATTCCCGGGGATGCTGCGGAAGAGGTTGATGCACCAGTAGAAGAAGAAAAAGAAGAAGCGTTGAATGAAGGGGACATTCGGGTCGAGGGTCCTTCAGTTGGGGCCGAAGCATTTGAGGCCTCGCAGGTTAGAGTCCTGACAGAGGAGGCCGAGCGGATGGTTTCTCGGCCGAAGCTCTTCGGGCCAGTTCCTCGACCATGAGCTCTTTTGTTCACAGCTCGGAGGTGGACGATATGCTCACTGCCTTGATAAAATCTGTTTTGCGTGCCGGAAGGAGCTCCTCGATGGACGAGCCCATCGCCGAGGATATCATTGAGGCGGCCTTTGGTCAGCTCGAGGCGCTGAAGGATGTTTTCCTTCTGCCAGAAATCAATAATGCTACTCTCATGATGATGGCTTCAAATTACATTTCCTGGGTAAGTTATTGTTCCGAGGTTGTAATTCCTGACTGGTCGGTTGGGCCATGGTTTCTTACTGGTGTTTTTCTCACAGAATGCTTTGGTCACAAGGGCGCTGACTTGGCGCTTGAATTTGGCCATTGGGGCTTGTGCCCAGGCCAGGAAGGAGGCAGCCGACCTTCGGGCGAGAGTGGATTCGATCAGCCAACTTTCCGGAGCCTTGGCATTCGCTAGGGCGGATCTCGAGAGGGTGAGCAAGTCTTACGACTCGCAGTTGAAAGGGCCTCTCGACTAGAGGTTCAGGTCAAAGAGCTCCAGGGTTTCTGCGAACAATCGGATAAGGCCTGCCTAGAGTTATCCCAGATTAAGGCTAAATATGACGACAAAGTCAATGCTATGCAGCAGCATTTTGATAAGAGGTGGGGCCAGCTGAAGGCTAGTCATGCCGAGGAGAAGAATAGTTGGAGCAGGAAGCTTGAAGAGGAGGAGCACAAATGCCGACAACAGCGGGATCAGCTTGCTAGTTTAAATAAGGAATTTGCCGATATGGAGAACCGGTTGAAATGGCAAAATGAGCAGATTGCTTGGTTCACCTACAATCTCGATCAATCTCGGCAGGAAGTTGGGGACAAGCAGTCCCGAATTAACGACCTCAAGGAGGGTCTTCACCAAAATAAGGTGGCCAAATTGAAGGCCTTGGAAAAGGTTCAAGAGCTGAGCGCTAAAATGGCTTGACGAGAGGAAGAGGTGCGGCGTCTTCCTCTTTATTCATTTTCAATATTTTTCTTTTGCTCGTGAGCTCAAACACTCTGATTTTTTGCATATGGATAGAATTGGGCTCGAGACGTAGGAGCAGTTTAAAGCTTTAAGGGCGGAGTTATCCGCGAGTCGTCGAATGAACCTCGAAATCCAAAACCAGCTTACTTCGGCTGTGGGGGAGTATAAAAATTCTGTGCAATTCTCTGAAGAACGTAGAGGGGCTTGTGCCGATGCATTTTGGTTCGGCGAAGAGGAGACTCGAGCGAGGATCTCTCAGGCGCTTCCCGAATGGGATTTATCTTTTTTAGATGCCGAACATTTTGACGCCTGTACCCCGGGGGCCAAAGAAGCCGAGTATGAGGATATTTCAGACGTCAATCTTGACGCTATTTTGGGCCCCAGTGAGGCCGTGGCCTCCGAAGAATGTCCTCAGTCTGCTGCCGAGGTATCTGAAACTCTTCCTTCGCATTTGAAGTGGGTGAAGCGAGTCAAGCCCCTTCGGAGATAGTCAAAGAGGCTCTTGGGATGGACCCGGACCCCGATTCTTAAGGGTTGCTTGTGTATTTCTTGCCTCCTATATTTGTAATCTGGCTGAGACTTTAATGAATAGATCTTTTGTCTCTACTTGTTTGCCTTTTTTGGATGATCTTTTTGTCACAAATTTTTCTCGACGGCGAGTGAATCAATTCGTGCTCTTAGGTCGGTATATTTTCTTTGAATTGGGCATCCTGCTTATTCGGAGCTGGACCGATTTGCTTTGCCGGTGTAAGATAGTTAGGCTTGAGCTTAAGGAAATGTTTCGGTCGAGGCCGAGGTTAGGCGGATAATTCGGTTTATCCGAAGTAAGAAATTGGCTTGTTTGGCCGAGGCATAAAATGGTTCAGCGCGAAGTGACCAGAAACTGCGCGAGTACCTCAGCCAAGACTTGGCGGGTAGTCCGGTCTATGTAAAGTCGTCTCGTTTTCTGCCGAGACGGATCTGTAATTCGCTGAAGAACGCTTTGTTTTTTGTGTAAGACATTTATCCCGTTGGCCTATTTCAACATGGGTCTTTTTAACGTACGCGATAAGCACTCGATCGCCGTTGGATGGCATCATTTTTACAAGGCGATTTCCCAGGCCTGCCCATATCTCAAGGATCGGCGGACGATTTCCTGCATTTAAGGCTCTTGATTCGAGATCAGAGGAAAATCTTTTGTTGTGTGTGTCATGGCCTGGAAAATGCATTTGGCGCGCTTTGAAAGACGCTCTCTTATCCTGAACCGCCACGTGGTAGCGTGGCCAGGGCATTTTGAATCCCGGGGCTTTCTATTTAATGGCTGCTCCCGGTCCGTTTGTCTATAAAAAGGGGTAGGGAGCGGACTGTGCCAGGCCATCCTTCAAAGTCTTTTCTTTCCTGTGACTTGCAAGGGCTCCCATGGCGTCTGTTTCATTGAAGTTGAGAGTGGAGAGATTGAGCTTTCCTTTTGAAAGATGGTTCATCCCAGATAGCTGGGGTGATGCAGAAGCTGCTGAAGAGCGAGCAATACTCAAAGGAGGAATTCTTGGAGGTCATATGGAGAGCACACGGGAGGCCCATAGAGGTCATATGGGGAGCGCACGTATACGCTTCCCATGTGTCCTTTGTCACTTGCCGTGGGGCCCACAGGAGATGCAAAGCATACGTACCCCCTGTGACTTACATGAATTTCGCCTCCTCCATCAGCTTGAATCCCTCAGTTCATTCGCCTGAGGGATCTTCTGCCATGTGAAGAGGGAGGAGGGAAGTGTGGGTATGCTGGTTCCCTGCCTATGTGCTTGGGCAGTGGCTAGCAGACCAGCATCCCACTATAGGGGGAAGGAGCCCTCAGCATCGGCATCCACAGGTCTTTGGCCCAGTTATGATCCCTTCATGTGTTTATCTGAGGGATTTGTGGATGGCTTGCTTTGTTCTTAGGGATTAACCAGTGGCTCAATAGAGCATGACTGGTTTCTTTGATTTCTGGGGTCGGATGTAAAGACATCGTCAGCGACCGAAGCTGCTCAGTCGAGCTTTGATCTTATTTGTATTCCTGTGCTATGATGCACTTGTAATGCCTCTCAAGAGCTTATAATCCTTTCATTAATAAAGAAAGTTTTTTACTCTTTCTTCTTTTATCATCTGTTTCTTTTCTGATGTGGTTGTGCTGAGAGTTGCCGCTCTCGTTTTGTGCTTTCTGGCCCATAGCCTAAGCCACAAATCCAGCAGCGTTTTCGCTACTTTGCTTTCGTTAACATGTCATTCGATCCTCTATGGAGGAAGTGTTTATCTCTGTGTAGGTTAGAGAAAGGCCTGGGCGGCCCTATGGACTCATACAGTAGACATGATCCTATTTAAGAAATGATGTACGTATTTCTTTGAGAAGAAATAGGTTTCATAGCCTTACTATTAAGCGGAGAAAAGTCACTAACCTCTGACGAAGCATAATAGGACGTCTTGGATGCGTCAGAGTGTTTGATAGACTACTCATTTTGTCCGAGGCTTCCAGAAATACATCACTCGGTGTTGCCGAGGTTTCAGATGATAAATCACTCGGTGTTGCCAAGGCTTCAGATAATAAATCACTCGGTGTTGCCGAGGTTTCAGATGATAAATCACTCGGTGTTGCCGAGGCTTTAGATAATAAATCACTCGGTGTTGCCGAGGCTTTAGATAATAAATCACTCGGTGTTGCTGAGGTTTTAGATGATAAATTACCTGGTGTTGTCGAGGCTTCAGATGATAAATCACTCGGTATTGCCGAGGCTTCAGATGATAAATCACTCGGTGTTGCCGAGGCTTCAGATGATAAATCACCTGGTGTTGCCGAGGCTTCAGATGATAAATCACCCGGTGTTGCCGAGGTTTCAGATGATAAATCACTCGGTATTGCCGAGGCTTCAAGATTATATTTTACTTGGCGCTGCCAAGGTACGGAGGTCGCTCGGCCCAGCCGAGGATTATAAAGATTATATTTTACTTGGCGTTGCCAAGGTACAAGATCGCTCGACCCAGCCGAGGATTATAAAGATTATATTTTACTTGGCGCTGCCAAGGTACGGAGATCGCTCGGCCCAGCCGAGGATTATATGACCCGCTTCTCATTGCAGCTTTCAAGGAGAGTTATGAAAATTCCGCAGGCCTTCGAAAACTAATTTTAATTCAATGAACAAAAATGAGTTTAGTGAGAGCGTACTTTTATTGATGGTATGCACGGAGATTATCTGAGTTCCTCGTCCAAGGAATAGATTTTCCATTTAGATCTTGGAGCTTATAGGTGCCGAGTCTGATTACCTCCGTAATTTGATAAGAACCCTCCCAATAAGGGGACAACTTTCCTTGCTCCAGTGGCTTTGAGACGGATGCTTTCCGAAGTATCAGATCACCTGGGGAGAAAAACTTCCCTTTGGCTCTGGTTGAATGGTAGCGGGCTGTTCTTTGCTGGTAGGTCGCCATCCGGATTCGGGCTTTCTCTCTGACTTCATCTATTCAGTCCAGATTGGTTCGGAGTTGTTCATCATTAGATTTTTCCAAGTAGCCTTCGGTGCGAGGGGAGGGGAGCTTGACCTCCACGGGGATAATGGCCTCTATGCCGAAAGCCATCTTGAATGGAGTCTGGCCCGTGGGAGCCCTTTCAGTGGCTAGGTACGCCCATAACATATGATGGTGCTCCTCCGCCCACCTGCCTCGCGCTTGGTTGAGCCGAGCTTTAATTCCCTGCAAGAGAGTTTGGTTCATTACCTTGGCCTCCCTGTTAGCTTAGGGATGTCTGACTGAGGTCAGGCGATGGAGAATGCCATGATCTTCGCAGAACTCTCGGAACTTAGGGTTGTCGAACTGCTTCCTGTTGTCGGTGATGATGGTGTGGGGAAGACCGAAGCGGTAGATGATGGATATCCAGACGGAGTCTTTGGCACGAGCTTCGGTTATCTGGGCTACTGCTTCGGCCCTAACCTACTCAGTAAAATAATCAATGGCAACAAATAAAAATTTCCTTTGTCCTGGTCTATCGAGGATGGCGCTGTAGGGGATCTGAGCTTGGTCACAAGAAAATCCATGAATACGGTAGCCACACGGGGCTAGGTGCCGGCTCGGACTGACAGAGTGATGACTCCTTCAGGGGTTACGGAGTCACCTGTGAAGTTCGCTAGGATGGACTCCACCAGTTGGAGGCTTTTTACCCAGAATTTTTAGTCTCACAAAGGCATCAAAAAACATTAACAGAGCTTCCACTATCAACTAAAATATGGTGTACATCATAATTGTTCATGTTTAAAGATACAACCGAAGCATCACCATGGGGGTACTGCACCTCCCCGAGATCTTCATCATAAGGTGAGCTCATCGATTCGAGCTCTCCTTGGTGGGTTCTCCTTCTCACCTGGCCAAGAGGATGGGGATCCGGCCGCCGTTATCACATTGATATTGCCAATAACGGGAGGATTTAGTGGTGGAAGTTGGCGAGGTTCAGGTTGGCGATTCTCTTCATTAATCGGCTTAGGGGGGTCCCTGAATCGGTTCAGTCTGCCTCGCCGGATTAGCTGCTCAATCTCATTTTGAGCTACCAATAGTCCTTAGTGTCGTGCCCGTAGTCTTGATGAAAGCGGCAGTACTTGGCTGGGTCCCTCCGAGCTCCGTTGCCTCGAAGAGGAGGGGGCCGAGGAAGTTGACGCTAGATCTCCATCAGGATTTATGCTTTTGGTGCGGTGAGAGGAGTATAGCGGTCGAACCTTCGAGCCGGACTCCGAGTTCGGTCTCGAGGTGGTGGTGGAAGAGCTCTGCGGTGGCGAGGCGAGCTAGCGCGGCGGTGGGCTCGCTGCCTGTCCGAGCCCTTTGCCTCTTTCTTCTTCATCTACTCGGCCTAGGCTGACATCTTCGATTCTTCCACTCTGGCATACTTATCCGCCAGGGACATCATGTCCGAAAGGCTCTTCAGATAATTAACCTTCAGAGCTAGATAAAAGTCTCCCTCCTTAGACACTCCTTCGACCAGGGCAAACATTGCCACCTCATGATTGAGGTGGTCGACTTCTAGGAGGGCCGTGTTGAAGCGGCCGAGATAACTCTTCAGCGATTCCTCCTCTCTCTGCTTGACCTCGGAGAGGGAATCGGATCTCCATCGCTGGCGATGGCTGCTGATGAACTGGCAGCTCAGCTCGTCAAAAGAATCAACGAAACCTAGTTTCAAGCTGTTGAACCAGGTTCGGGCAGATCCCCTTAGAGTGAAGGGGAAGGCACGACAGAGGATCGCATTCGAGGCTCCATGGAACATCATGATGGACCTGAAGCTGCTCAGATGATCATCGGGATCGGTGGATCCGTGGTACGGCTCAATGGTGGAAAGCTTAACATGAGGAGGAATCACTTTCTTCATGATCCTCTCGGAGAAGGGGATGCCCTGCTCCGCTTTCGGCTGGGATGGAGGAGCTTGCTTGGCGGCATCTAACTCCCGACGCCATTCTTGCCGCATCTCTTGCATCTGTTGCATGATCCCTTCATTCAGAGTGGTATGATGGATCGGGCGAGGAGAAGATAGCGGCGGTGTTGAATCTTGGGAAGACACCAGGGAGGGGGAGCGAACTCGCCTGGATCTAAGCGGGCTTTTCCCTCTAGCTCGCTGCAGCGCTGGCTTCGCCCTTGCAGGTGGCGACCATGATCTGCCGCTCCAGGCAGATCGAAAGAGGAGATCGCAGGCGGAGCAGGGGCAGCAGCCTCCTCGCGAGGCTGAGAAGCAGGAACAGCAGGGCCAGGGATCGCTTGGAATCCCTAAACCAACTGGGTCAATGCTTGGTGGACCTGCTGAACCAGGGTGGCGAACTGGTCCAAGGTCACCGTCGTTGCTGGTGGCAAAGGAGTTTCAGTTGGTGGCGGTAGCGGTGGTGCCGCCCCACTAATCGGATCAGGCCTTTGAGAAGCAGCCTAATCTTGAGCCTCAGAGGTGGCTCTCTTCTGATTGCCATTGGAGGATGTTTTCTCTGATTCTTGAGTCTTGTCTCCTGGATTATAAGTTTATGGGACTTGAGGCCCCTTCATCTAGCGTTAATCTGTTGCCGCAGAAATCCGTTCTCCAACTCGGATGCGCCTCTGGCTTCTGATCCGGACGCCGATCCCGCCGCCTCGAGACGGAGCCTGCAAGACAGTCCACATGCAGGGGGTGTTGTGGGGGTTGCCCTCTGCGGAGGATCCTCCGACGCCCAAGTCAGTGGAGATTCACAGCAAGCAGATGTGAGGAGAAGACTCTCACAGAGAAGATGTTCCTCAGGGCTCTTGTGAGAGCTCTAATGGAGTATGGAGAATGAGATTCATTAAGTGAAAAAATGAATGCGTAAGGGGTTATCTCAGAGTTTTCGCGTGTGCCTGAGAGGTTGGAAGGTTGTGGTATTTATAGGTGATCACCTGATTCCTTGGACGTGCCCTGGATGGGGTCTAAAAACTGTTAGAATTCGAATCAAGTTTGTTACAAGGCCAATAGGGTTTGTATCTTGTCAGTTAGAGGATCGACGGCTGGGAAAGCTGGTTGATGCCTTGAGGCTCAATGATCACACAGACCTAGGCCACTCTCGCAGATCCTAGGCCACTTTTGGGCATGATTCGCCGCCTGGAATCTTATTTAGCTATAGTGGATTCGAACTTTCCTGTGTTGGATTTCGCAGAGGTATTTTGAATATCTCAGTTTGGTTTGGCTGAGGAATAATCTGGTTTTTCGAGGTATAAGATGGTTCGGCTCGGACGGCCGAGGAATAGCTTAGGCTACCGAGGTATAAGGATAGCTCGGGTTACCAAGGAATAAGAAAGCTCGGGTTACCGAGGAATGACTTGGCTCAGATGGCCGAAGCATAAAGGTGGTCGGATTGTCAAGGTGACCCGACTTTGCCAAAGGTGATTTGGCTTCGTCACTAGGGTGTCACGCCATCTGGACAGCTGGCAAGCAGGGCGTTTGGATTGGGCGCGACCCCATCGCCAATGTGAGTGATCAATAATGCAATGACGATTTTACCCCTCATCACTACTTATGATATTTTGCATCATGTTCATCTTTTGAAATGTCTTCGTGCACGAAGGCATGCACCGGCTCCCATTATTAGCCGCGTGCCCACACCGCACGTGGGTGCGCAGTTAACAGCCGCCCCTCGGAGCACGCCTTCGTGCACCGGAGGCGGTGCACAAAGTCATTCCCTCATCTTTTCTGTGCATAGGGCCCTGGAGAGAGAGCACATGCAGCACCACCTGTGGCCCAACCTTTTGCCTAGTCTTTTTTTTGCTGCTGTTTTAATGTCCACTAGAGAGTTGATTAAAGCTGTTCTTCCATTGCAGGGCTTCCAAAAAGGCTAAGAAGTGAAAATCAACTGCAAGTAATACTTAGGGACATTAAATTTTGAGCTGTGGAATAGGTTTAAGCGCAAGTAATACTCTGGGTTATGTCTCTTAAATTTTTGAGCTACTGCTGCAAAATAGTCAGGCCACTCTTCCATTCAGACGAGTTCTGTCTTCATTGGTCTTATTCCAATAGTTGATCATGTTATTGCTGTGTTCCTATCACCATGCATGTTTAAAGGATGGAAATGGTTGATTATGTTGCAGCTTTTTTTTTTTGGTTAGGATTCTTCTCTGCTTCCCTGGAAAAGAAGACATGAAATTTGTGGAGCAGTGCTAGGTTGAAATGAGAACAGATTTAAGGCATTGTTGATGAGGTTTATATTTTCACCAGCTTTAAAATTTATGGGCCTAATGAATGTTATGTTGATGAGAAGAATGGTTATAGTATTTGTATTTTGAATAGACCTGTATATGTGTGAGCTCTTTCTGGTCTAAATGTTTTTTTTTTTTTTGGATGCTGAGATACTCTATGGTTCAGAATTGCATGCATTCAAAGAGTAGTTTCCAAACTCCCATGTTCATAAAGAATAAACTCTATGCATCAAAATAGCTAAAAAAATAATTTAATATAATAAAATTCTCATATTGTTCATGGCGGACACCCAATATTACACATTAGGGTGCTAGAGCGTTAGATAGACTATGATTTTTTATGTTTTTATGCTGATTAGAAATATGCTGCATCCTTTCGAGTAAGAGCTTACAAGAAAATTAACCCAAACATCGTAGTTTAATAATAACAAATAGAGTATCAATATGGCACTCCAGTAGATAGTTTGGAAAATCCATTTCTTTGTTTGAAGCATAGGTATAATTTAAATTTTGAATGAGGCTAAGACAATTGAGACGTCTATTATCATTGGATTCCATATCAATCTTGGCCATGAGCCATAATATATTATAATGTTAATTCTAAATTAATTTAACTTATTATAAAAGTATAATTTTTAAGTTTAAGTATATTTAAAAATCAAAAGAAACGTTAAAGCTTTATTTTTTCATAAATAGGTATAGTAAGTATTAGCTGCTTGATCGAATCAGGGATCCAGATGATACGAAGGGTGTTTCATTTCATGGAAAAGAAGAATCATTTTTCTTCCATAAAATTTAAAATTTTAATCAAAGAATCTTAAAATTTATAATTTGATGGCCTTGTTTAGTTAAAATTTTTGAATTTTTGAATGTTGAAATACCATAAGAACTTTGGATATAAACTTAAGTCATGGCATCGAAAGGGTAGTTTAATAAGTAAAATCAAATAATTTAATGTAAAGAAAGTTTTGTATCATTCAAGGAAGACACCCAATTATCGAAGGAGCTAGATGGTTAGATCATGATTTCACTTCTTGGTCCGCTAACTTAAACTATATCATATATTTTAAATAAAATTTTATAAAAAAAGTCAACCTTGTATTATAACTTTATGATAACATATAGGGCATCCGTGTTGTATTACAATGGATTGCTCGAAATATCTATTTCTTTACTTGGATCAAGAAATAATCAAAGTATTTTAAAGATGGCAACATGTTGGTCATATTGAATGCTATAAATTTTTTATTTTTTTAAAAAAAATCCTGAGAACTAGATCTAGATCTGGCTATTAAAAAAAATACATGGCATGGTAATCAACTCAAATTCCTAATGTAATATGTTGAATGCTAAACTTCAAAAACATTGTCCTTGAGTTTTTCAAGAATAATAATTATAGAAATTATATTTTTATAAAAAAATGAAAAATAAAAAATGCATAACAATTCTTTTTTCCATTATCTTTTATAATTAAACAGATAATTTTTATCAGACTGCTTGTTTTAAAATTTTAAACCTATTTTAATAAAAATTTGGAGATCGAACAGCAGGTAGCTTTTATCCGTCGACCGTCGCCTGACGGCTTGTCGAACGCGACCACTGCACTACTTGCAGCGGTAGTTTTACATCCCACCAAGGTTTATATGTAGCAAAGGACGCAGGAAGAACGTCTTCGTTTTTCTCTCCATTCCAAGAAGTTCTCCAACTCTTCAGCTGCCGCCGATCTCTCCCTTCCATCTCCCAAATGGTGGAGATCCTCTGATCCGCCCCATGGCGAATTATCTCGCCCAGTTCCAGACCATCAAGAACTCCTGCGATCGCCTCATCATCGCCGGTAAAACCCTAACCCTTCGCCTCTTCAAGAAAACCCTAGATCTGCCCCTCGATTCTTTGTCGCGATCTGTTTCAACATGCCGCTCGTTTCTTGCTTGAGTCGTCGTTGTTTGGGAATTCTCGTGCCGATCTCCGGTAGATCTCAGTTTCGGGGCGTGTTTTTGGTATCGGGAAAGAGAACAAGTTCTGCTTTTCAATTGCCTTTATCGTAATTTAAATTATGGCAGTGTGATTTCTTGTTTGTGTGCTGGAATTTGCAAGGCGAAATTTATAACGTTCTGTAAGATGTTGCTTATTTTGGAGTTTGTACAAGCGAATGAACATGGGTGATCTTTTGTGCACGAACAGAACTTTATTGCATCAGGGATTCGTCTTTATTGTGAGAAAAAAGACTATAATTTGTGTTCTAAATGTTGTTGACATCGGTTTCATTAGATGCTCTTTGGAGAGTGATTTCATCAGGGATTTGTGTGAAAATTCGCATTTTATTGAAGTATGTAGGTATAAAAGAATGAAATTGGGTGGCTACTTGCAGAAGGATTGAAATGCATATAACTGCATGATTAAAACTGAGTAGGATACATCATTTTTATATCTATGATGATGGAAAACTACTAGCAGACAAACAGTTTCTTGCTATAGAAGAAACAACTTGAATCAGTGTGGGTTATGGATAGGTGCAGAATATTATTAAATCTGCCAGCTTTTGAGCTTATCCTTGCTAGATACCAGGCAAGATGATTGCATCAAATGCTCAAGAAACACGCACACGCACATATTCAAAAGGTGGGGTACCCATCAAGGGAACAATGGTGGCAACGATGCAGTTGGGAATCAAGAGCTTATAAATTTGAGAAGTAGTGCTAAGGCTGAGTTGTGAGGCAGATAAGGCTATCTTCAGAATTTAGACAAACACAGGATGGGGACAGGCTGTTCAACGTAAAAAAGGGAAGAAACTAGGGAAACAGACCACAAGATTGTTTGTCTGTTTTAAATGCTCGAGATATTTGAACTAGGTTATATAGGAGTGAACCTAAGAAGACAAGCCGTGGAAAGATTGATATCCAAGTATAATTACTTATTATTTTAATTGAAGTCCGTTGAGTATTTTTATTGTGAAGAGTTTTTGGATGAAAGCTTCATTGCTGCAAACGACACTTTACTATTATATTTTGTGCTCGTCTTCTTTGAAACTCATGGAGGGACTTCTTATGGAATATCATAAAATTGCATATTTTCTTTTGAAAAACTCTTCTAGCATGTTGGTAATATCTATATTTTCTACTCACGTTTGGTGGCTAATTGCTATTGGAAATCCTCTTCTGTGTACTGGATTGGGGCATAATTTGATGGAATAGCTATTTTTGGGACTTGAAGAATAACAATGTAACTAGATTGAGGTTTTGTGGGTGTTGTGCTTAGGGGTACAGTGAAGCTGAAACCAGAGCTCTATCACTTTTTTCAGAGGAGAATGACTTAACACCATATATTGAGTGAGGTTGGCAAGTGCTGTCCAGAAACAAGTCAGATTACAGAAATAGACTAGCACGTTAAGTCCACCTCATCTGTGACATCTTTATGGTAGGACTAGTAGTAATACATCATATTTAACCATTTTAATTGAAAAATCTTTGTTACAATGATGATCCCATTAAGGCAGTGTCATATATTTTGCCATAAAAAAAGTTTAGTAGGAACTTCTTTCGCTACATTTTTATGCATATGAGGAGAACCAATGGAAAATGATTTAGCATGCAATTGATCTTATCAGTGGGCAATTTTTATGGATTGTGGGGTGCTATATTGCATTGGCAAATAGTTCATTTATTACAATGTTTCATAGCAATTTTGATGGATTTCCATTATCACTCAATATTATCATGCATAACATTTTCAGCCGCATTCTTCTCAAAAATGGATCCTGTACAAATGACACTTGTTCCCAGAATTAAATCCCACTCTTCTGCTAGTCCACAAACCACCCCGCCTCTCACTGCCTGCCACACCAAATAATTGCTTGCTCTTCCACTTAAACTAATCCATGTTGTAACACTTGATTTTTTTTCAGTTGAGGATGTAAGTGACCTGTGGCCCAGTGTAAAAGATGGCTTTGAAGAACGCTTGCCATTAAAGAAGGCTTGTCTAAATAACAAGACACGCAATCCTGTGAATGTGGAGAAGCTGCAAGCTGAGTTCATATTAACTACTGATGCAAGGCTACGTAGCCGTTTCCCACAAGAGCAATCTGTCTTTTGGTTTCGGGAATCATATGCAACTATTGTTCTTGTTACTTGTGAGGTATTCCAGTAGCCAAAGCAACCTACTACATGCTAGCTGTTTTGGGCCTTCTGGCCACATTCATCAAGTAAATTATGTATATCTGTGTGACTATGACTACTGCCCACCTTCTGTTGAGCAGGATCTTGATGAATTTAAGACAATTTTAAAACCACGGCTCAAGTTAATTGTTCAAAATGATGATCGGGAATGGTTCATTGTATTTGTGTCAAAGGCTCACCCAAGCAATGACCAAGCAACTAAAATGGCAAAAAAAGTATATGCTAAACTTGAGGTTGATTTCAGCTCCAAGAAGAGAGAAAGGTATAAGGCATACGCAATTTTCATATTTCAAAGAAAAAGTATACGATATTTTACCAGATAGAAATAGAGGTACATTACCTTAAAATGAAGGCTTATCTTTTTCTTGTTCTTTCTATCGTAAAGAGAGCCCTCTCCAATTTTTTCCCCATACAATACCATTGTAATAATTTCACATGGCAATCAGAAGTCATTTTGGCATAATTTTGGGGTTAAATTGGTTTTGATAGATCTTTTCTTGTTCAATTCATGAATGATGAAACTCCATATGAGTCATGGGGACCATCAAAATAGGGCACACAATTTTCTATATTTCTTTTTCAGAATGAAGGTAGTTTTTGCTGAATTTATTTTATGACTTGTCCAAAACTAAATATTGATGTATTACTATCTTTTGGTGTTCCCAAACTTTGCTCAGATGCTGCAAATTGGATTTACATGGAGCTGATGCCAGCTTTTGGGAAGACTTGGATTCCAAAATAGTGGAATCTATCAGGAATACATTGGATAGACGTGTACAATTTTATGAAGAAGAAATTCGCAAGCTTAGTGAACAACGTTTAATGCCAGTGTGGAACTTCTGTAACTTTTTTATTCTGAAGGTAATTGAATTACAATATTGGAACTATTCAGGCTAAGAAGGTGGAAATATTTCTTAATGGTGTTTTTCCATCTGAAATTTCTTATTTTTCATGTTCCCTGGCTGATCTTTTGTTCCTTTATGTTTTCAGGAGAGCTTAGCTTTTATGTTTGAGATGGCTCATCTTTATGAAGATTCATTACGTGAATATGATGAATTAGAGCTGTGCTATTTAGAAACAGGTTTTCTATAACTCCTTCTCAATATTAGAAAGCATCTACCGAACTACTCAAGTATAATCTGTTTCCATGTAAATATTATCTGTTTTATCTTTTTTGTTAAATTAGTTAAGATTTGTAGTGCAGAGCAATTATACTACTTCATGATGGAAGCTTAGAATCATTGCAGAATATTCATGGGATATCGTGTATCCTTTTTTCTTGTTCAAAAAATATTTTTCCCCTAGAAAAGGAGTCTAGTTGAATATAGACGTATGAGTATTTGATGTGGTTCAGAGTTTCAATCATGACCTAAGTCTTGGGTGGGTATTTAACTTTTACTGGATGTAGTGACCAGATATAGTGACTGCATGGCACTTCAACTTTACTGTGTTGCAGTCTGATTCTGACTACCTTTTTTGGGGTCTTTGGTTGGGAATATTAATCATAGGACCATTGCTAAGATAGTTGCATTTTGATTTTATTGTGCTTTTTTCGTTAGTTGAATGTTTAACATAAATATGTGGACCACTTTGAGCTTTTTTTTCCCAAGAATATTTCAATATTCTTTTTAGGAAGCCTTAGAGAATTGGAAAGTCCATAAAATTATTTTTTGGTGATACTTATGATAAGTTTAACACAATTTCATTAGGATTTTGGAATTAATTATATGTTTTCTTTTATTTTAAGACATGCAATGTTGTCCCGTAATCATTAGAGACATGCCTTGTCCATTCTTTTTCTTGTTGACTGTGAATCCTTAATCCTACATGCTGATATATCTCTTTCTAAGCAATCCCTCCTATACCTCATCCGCAACCTGTATCCAAAATTGCTTAGATCCTCCCCTTTCCTCCGAGCCATGTAAATCTACCACATATAAAGCGAACCCTGGAGAATGAGGTGGATATGCGAAGTGTGAAACCTCCATAATATTTTCCCTTTTTCTGAGATGATTAATTCTGTTGTGGGATCCACACCTACATGCAAGTGAAGCCACAGATCAGAAACCTACAATTTTTTTTATGAAGAAAGTTTAAGAGAAAAAGTCTTCTAAGGTCCACATTTCTAGGGATCACACATATTTCACCAGAAGGGAGTCTGAGTCATTTCTCCTTGGTTTCTGATTTTTCTGGATATCCAGTGTCTAAAAAAGATAGAAGTCTAATGTGTGCTGGACTCCTGTTGCACCCAAAATAAAGCTTTTTATTATTTATCAATGGAGTCTAATAGATTTTTTTTTTCCATTTAACCAAAGCTGGACTCTAGAAATTAAGTCGCTGAACATGTTTTTTAGCTCAAAAAAGGTGCCAAATCCCAATTTATCTCTCTCTTTTTTTGATAGGCACATGCAAGATACTAGTCTTGAATAAGAAAATGACACAACCATTGAAGATGATGCAATCTGGATATGCTAGCCTTTTTTTTTTCGTAATAAACTTGAGTTCAGCTGAGGCTCTTTTTCTCAATAGTTATATAGGTCTGTCTAAACTAGTTTTGGTAGGAGTAGAATGATCAATTAGATGGTAGGCTACAATTGGATACTTTAGTCCTTGTCTAAGGGTATTATTGATTTGCTACAAAAAAAGGGGTATTATTGGTTAGCTGCAAATGTGTGACTAAGTGATTTATGATGAAGATTTTCTGAAATCTCTTTTATTATTTCTACATGGTTTATTTATTCTATCTATTGTCTGATCTATTCTTTTCATTGTTTTTTATGAGAAATTTAAATTTTCCTTCTGGAGACATTTTTACAAATCAAACATTCATTTTGGTATTGTAGACTCCTTTTGGGTATTCAAATGCATCTGTAGGATTTTTTTCGTTTTTTAAATTCATAGTGTATTATTTGGACATATTAGCAAGTTTTGGACAGTGCAATTAGGGAGCTTGGGAATTGAGCATAAAATCTTAACCCGGATTCCTTGAGGGGCAAACTAGCTACTATAACATATCAAAATTTTCATCTAATAGCAATGCTAGTTTGTTTTCTTTCAAAGATATAGCAATATAGATTTTTTACATAATAAACATAATTTTCTCCCCATGCTCCCCATGGATTACACCGATTAAAATTTAAGTCTATCAATTTACAATTTTAAGTTATATGATATACTAGATTACAAGTCAGAGTTGAAACAAAAAAGGTTCACTTTTGCTGTATTGCAAAAACAAATGATACCTTAGAATGAGAAAATTAAATCAAAGTATTAGAACTGTGCATCAGTATTAAGTAATGATTGAAATGGTAAGAAAACCAAGTAATTTTGATGCAACTAATTACTAGCTAAGGACTCAGATATTAAGTACTGAACAAATGGGATTGGATTGTTGTAAAACACCTTTTTTATATGATACTAGAAGGGAGCCATGGAGGTGCTTGTCTTTCTCCTTCTGGTGATAAGTTGTCATGTGATCCCTGATGAGGAGGAATTTTATATGCTAGCCATGAGCTGGAATTGAACAGTTGTCCTGTTGATAACAGAATCTGCCAGTAGTGAGAGTTTTATGGAACTCTCACCTAATGCACAAAAGAGAGATAGAGAGAGAGAGAGTTTTTCTTTTTCTTTTTCTCTTTCTTTTTTTTGGTTTTGGGGGGGGGGGGGGGGGTTGTGTTGGGTTAAAGCAATTGGGGCATCGGGGCCGAAGAGATCCATGTTGATGACATTTTGGATATATCTATATGTTTATGTACGCATGCTTGTGCTTGCGTAAAGCTCCTGCAGTCTTTTTAACATCAAATCAGTAGATGTTTATTTTGAGTGTTTATTGGATCTTGAGAAGGTGTATGGCAATCTAGATTGGAGTGTCTTTGATTTTTGAAAGAGAGATCAAGTTGGGTGATGGATGGATTAGACCATAAAAAATTGCTTTGAGGAGGGAATTTTCTTGTAATTGTCAAAACACCCTTCTCTCCACTGTTTTTCTGTGGAAGTTCAGTGATTTAAGTCAAGGGGATCAAATTTCAGTGCTAATGCTCACAATTTGATCGAGGAAATCTTGCAGTTTATGTTATGATGCAAAGCTACCAGGCTTGATTATTTGTTTAAGGAGGGTATTATGGGACTGGAGCCTGATAGTTGTGTATAATGTATAATGGCACTTCTTGACCTGTTGATATTAAGTAAAACATCCTATTTAATATTTAATATGAAAAGTAAACTGGGTGGTCTCGTGTCTTTTACACTTACATAAAAATTGAAATCCTAAAAATGATATTTCCAAGGTGCATAATATATTTGGGAACATATCAAAATGAAACTGGATTACTCCTTCACTCATCTAGTAGAAGATATGTCATCATAATGATAACAACTAGTTTGATTGGTGAAAGTTATGCCATATAAATGTAGTACATTTGCTGGCATTGGCTAGATCTTTCCGTGGTTCTTACTTCCTAGCATTTGAGATTCATCAACTCAAAGTAGTTTTTGCTTGCTTTTTACTGTGTCCTTCTAGATTTACCATTTTTATAGAACAGATTCAAGCTGGTCCTAGTGTATTTTTCATCATTGCAAATTGCTACTTTATAGATAGTGGTACTGATACTCTTGCATATCTATGTGTCTCATTGTCACAAATTATTAGTACCTGCTATGAGAATGGTCAGTGCTATTCTGCTTCATAATACCTGCTTGTATCTTTACTTATATTGCTATGCTCATTAGGGAAATCCGTGACCAGAGCTTACTTGATCAAGTATGTTGTTGTTAGAATGAACTTGCTCAGTCTTTTGTTCAACTGCAGTAAATACTCCTGGGAAACAGAGGGATTTTGGAGGATTAGAGCATGGGGATGATCAGGCTGCGCTGTTAAAACCTGGGTTCAAACCATTAACTCAAATTGTTCAGGATGATTCGTTTAGAGAGTTTGAATTCAGACAGTACCTATTTGCATGCCAGTCTAAGGTCTGTGCATAAAAAACGTTGCTTTTTATTGGTTTTGTTCTAAATATATGCTATAAATTGATCTTTTGTGGCATTCTGGAAAGTTATGTGACATTGTCAGCTGGCAGAAGCACCCTCTTCTGGAAATCTTTCTGTTGCGCTTTTAGTATAGCCACAGCTAAGTTTCAATATGTTTGTCTATTTCATACTTGTCAGTTTCGTCTTTCCTCTATGGTGAAGCTAAGCATTCACAGCCTAGCACAATAAAACATGAATCCATCTCAAATTAATAAATCAGCCTTTTAATTTGAAGCTAGCCTGACTTTTAACCAGCCCACACTACCTAAGCTACTGTGACTGGTTGATTATATGGGTGAAATATGTGCCTTTTTTATTATCATGATTTTTTTATTTTGTTATCCATATTTTGCTGAATAAAATCGTTGGAACTTGAAGCATTTGACTTGAGAGCTTTTTTATTTGATAGGTCTGAGTCTATACATAATTATATATAAATCTTTTGAACACCATATACTCTAGGGTTCAAAATATTATCTTATCTTTAAGCTTCGAAAACACCCTGTCATCCTGGAATTATATCAGCTGATGCTCGACATCTCTTTGTTGTACTTTTTTTATTTAAATTTTGTGCTTCTTTTTTTATGTTTGGACATTGCTCAGCCTTTGTCCCATTTCTGCAGCTATTATTTAAATTAGGGCGTCCAGTTGAGGTTGCTGCAAGGGGCTATCCATTTACTATTGGCTTCTCAAAGACACTAGCCATGCATGAGGTATGAGATGCGACCATTTGTTGTTGTTGTTATTGCTGTTTGTGTGTTTGGTTTTCCCCCTGTCAATCTTATCATCTTTAGAAGTTCTAATGTTTGAACAATTCATGAACAGTTGTATGCTAAATTTGAGACTATTTATAATGTAATATCTTCTTCTCCCCATTTTCTCAGAATCTGTTACCATTTTGCTTGCGAGAAGTGTGGGTGATAACTGCTTGTTTGGATCTGATCAGTTCAACTTCATCCCATTATGATAGTGGGCTAGTGGTAGCAGATGTTGAAAAGGAATTTCATCGTCTTCAGGGTGATCTCTATTCACTTGCTCGAGTTAAGGTAACATTGACATCCTGTATCTATTTCTTTACTTTGGTATATTTGATTTTACTTATTTGATCATTCTTTGGCTAGGACTTCATGCTTCAAGTATAAATAAATTTTTAGGCTTCTTAGTTGCATTGAAAACAAATGGTTTATGAAGTTCGTGTTTATCATTTGATTGAATAATAAACAATGCTTGAACTTTTATACACAATAAGATGCAAGAGATGGCCCATGTTGTTGGTACTTGTTAATTTTCTAATTGCTAAGCAAGCTTTATAACATTTGCTTAGGGCTGGCAATTTTAACCTAAACTCCTAACCTGATCCTAGCACTCGAACTGACCCATTTGGTCCATCTTGTGTGTTCTATATGCCTGTCTAGGTCAGGCAGGGCCAACCCATGGTTGGGTAGGCCTGGTTCAGGTTAAAGAGACTACAGTTCATGTCAAGATTTACACAGTAATTGTTTTCTTAATCTATATACCTGGCTGTCTCTATCTCCTTCCCCTCTACGGCCTCCTTTTCCTTCTCTCTCCTGACCTCTTCTTCCACCTTGTCCTTCTCTTTTTATATTTTCCCCACCTAATTCTCCTGTCCTATTGTCTTCGCCTGTTGGAGTTGTCCCTATTTCCTTTCATTGCAATCTGCCAACACCCACCGAACTATGATTCATTGCCTGGTCACGTTCTACTTTGTTGCAGCTTGTCTCCTAGGCACCCATTGCCACCATTCTCTATAGCCCCCTTCCTCGCCCTATATCCTCTTCTCCATCTCTTCCCTTTCTTCTCTTCTCCTCTCTTAATCTTTTTCCTCTTCTTCCTCTTCCTCTCTTCTATCCTCCTTTACAAAGACAAATGTAGGTCGTTCTAGCTAAACGACCAATGGATTTGGGTAAGGGAAATGTGTTCCACTGGTGAGCTGTGTTGGTTTTGGGTCCAGGCAATTGACCTTTATTAGGTGGTTTGAGTTGATTTGAACATGACTAGAGTAGCAGCGGGAATCTTCTACTGAGGTTAACCCACCTGCTTTGAAATCTTCCCAAAATTTCAAACCTGCACCCACTTAGGAGTGCTTCCTTGGTAAAAGTGTTTCTGAAACATCCACATCAGCACACCCACACCTACACGTGCTCTTGATTCTGATAACTAAGGACCAAATGCAATCCATTACCAACCTGATTTCTATCTAAGACGTGCATCACACATTAATCAAGCTAGAAGTAACATGCAAAAGCTCATTGAAGAACATTCATTAGAAGAACATCCATTAGAACACAGTGGTTGCTTGTGATAGATATAGCAGTTGGAGCTCTTGATTCATAAGACCATGGTTCTTCCCCTGCACTCAGAGTTTTTGAGACAAGTTGGCTTTCTTGTGGGTTTGGGGACGGAAGGGATGCTATATTTGTTGTGCAAAATACCTTGATTTTTCTTGCCTTTTAACCTTTCTTGTCCTTGTAATTTTATCATTCTTTGATCTTCTCAGAGAATAAGGTGATCCCAGGGGCATAGTTTCAGTTTGTATGCAAAAATTTAGTAATTAGGTACTGGAAAATTATTTCCCTTTGAATGCATTTATAAATTTAGTAATTAGGTACTGGAAAATTATGTCCCTTTGAATACATTTACTTAGTAATTAGGTACTGGCAAATCATAGGTCTTTTAGGATATTCTCCTGTACTGCATTCAAGGCTGTTTTACAACGTGATATGGATGTATGTGGCAGCTCATGAGGCTTGCATACTTGATTGGATATGGAGTTGAAATAGAAAAAAGTCCAGTCAACAGGTATGGATTCAACACTCACTTATCAAAAGCACCTGATTCAATTTTTGATTTTGCTGTAAATATATAGCTGTTAGTATCACTTATTATTCTTTTTTTTTAAACCTATTCTAAGCTAATGTTTTGAACAGTGCTTCTTTAAGCATGCTGCCCTGGCCCAAGCCAGCTGCTTGGCCAGCAGTCCCGCTTGATGCTTCAGCTGAAGTTCTAGCAAAAGAGAAGGCAAGTCTTTGTTTATCTTTACTTTGGTGTTATATTGTGCAGAGCAGTGAACAAGCATTTGTACATTTAGCCGAAAGAACAATTAAAAGGAAAGATGATTGCCGGTCTAGTTAAAAGGAAAGAAAAGATCACTTTCACTGTTGAGTCTGGCTGTCTTTTTTTTTGGTCTCATATGCATGTCTTCCTCTATATACTAGACATTGCCTTTTTCTCTTCTGGAATATAATGGTGTATATAGGGGCCCATGGAAGACACTTATTCAAACAAGACCAATATAATACATCAAGTCTCAGATAAGTCTCAGATAAGGTTTTTGAAGTCAATCCAATAAATGATTTGGATTTTTTTTTATGGAGAAATTGCGTCCAACTCATCTTGTATAAGATCATAAAAATACCATGTACCTACCTGACAAAATATGGTACTCCGTGATTGCATAATCTATCATTTGAATAACCATATAAGTTATAGCTCTGCCTTGATTTGCTACTTAAATCAATTCTTAATAAGCCCATGGCTATGTAGAATTGTTTTAGACTTTGTTCATGTAGCTAATTGCAATCATAAAGTGGGATGGTGATTCCATGGTATATCTTTCTCATTTTGAGCTAATGAAGTAAAACTGATGCAACCATCATTCAAAGAACATTATGAAGTGCAAATAAATGCTTGCTTTCTGATCCCATGCAGCACAACTTGGAGCTTGTTCTGGTCTCCTCCAGCATCACTCTCATGTCCTGGGTGATAAGCTATTTCTTGGAAGGACCTATGGCAAAGTCCTCTTGGGGAGTACATTGCTCAAAGCAATGTCACCTCTCTAGGGCCAGTGCCTAATAATATTCCACCACTTGAACTAAGGCAGACCTTTTTTCCGCAATCTTTTTGTCCTTGTTTTGTAGAATTCTGTTGCCTTTTGAACTGTCAAATGTGTGCTGCAATTCTAACACAATTTCCCATCACAAAAATGTTCCATAATATTCTTAATATCTCTAATTTTTTTAACTTATTCTTAAACAGCAATACCAGTTAGTTCATCAAGGAACCTTATTAGGTATGGTTTTCACAGTAGAACACTGCTAGTCCTGGTTTAATTCATGATACATGTTTTATATGGCTCAAATGCATGACATGTGCCCCCTTTGCAAATTGGAAGTTAGGTGCTAGAATTTCATCTTGAAACAGGACGCTTCATATTTGGACTGATATGCACAAATGTAATGGTCAAATATTTTGCAGCACAGTGCTGCTATCTTTACTGCACATAATCCATTCCTGTCCTCTAAAATCTATGGCCATTCATTCACACCAAACTTGTTCCTGTCCAATAAATCCCATCATCACAATTAACTGTGAGATATTAGGGTTCTTACTCAAGCCAATACATGATCACAATTGAAGAGAAACCAGATTTAACATTATGTGGAAGAAACCAGTCTGATAGAGGTGAACACTGCTAGAAATTTTACTATATGTCAATTTCCACATTATAAAATATATGGTAAGAGGATTACTAGACGAAAGTTTCTTCCCATGAAAATATGCTTCTTCCAAACTAGAATATTCCTAGTAACAAATTTTCATTTGATTTCTCATCAACATATAAACACCAGAGAAGCTGTGCTATCATGGTTTCTTTGCTCACACTTGATTGCGACACTGAATGCATTTTTAGAATTATTGATCACAGGTGACTTAATGTAATCACAGTCAGGTCAGATCAATGGAAAAGCAGTTAAGTGAGACATGGTGTGGGAATAGTAATGTCATCCTAGCATTTTGGGCTGCATATATTGGGATATTTTGAAATCGATGACACTCTCAAGTAAGAAAGTTAAAATAAGCATAAGATATTTATAACTGCTGGAACCTTTTTCATGTCATAATTTTGTTGTTAGAAGCTCTTTTGCATGCCATAGTTCACAGAAGTTTTTTAACTAGATTTTCTAAGTCAAATAATAAATAACAATGCTACTGTTGTGGTGGCATCAAATAATGAATTTGTTTTAGGGTACCCATTCGCTTTTGAGTGTACATTGGCTCTTTTCTGTTGTCTATCAGTCTTGAAACTTATTCTTGATCTGCTTTACAAGCCATGTCTGCTGCTTCAAATTTAACTTATACATGAATTTACAGATGATTCTCCAAGCAAATCCCAAAGAAAAGCACTTCAATATTCAAAGAAAACCATTGCCGTTAGAACCTTCTTTACTCCTACGAGAGGCTAATCGACGAAGGGCTTCCCTTTCTATTGGAAATGTATCGGAGTTAGTTGATGGTCGTCATACTGATGGGTAATTCATCTGTAAACCCCAGACTAGGACAAGGTGTTATTTGTAGTTTACACTTCTGTACCATAGATTTACCTCCTTTTTTCAGAAAATAAGCATAACTTTGTTTGGAAGTTTTTTGCATTTGTTGTGTGGGCAGTTCAGGTCTGGATGGACATTCAAGACTCTTCCCTTCTAATACAAGCCTTGTAAACTCTTTGTCCCGAACCTACTCTGGACCAGTAAACTCTGATAGCTCTACACCGCTTGATCGTCCAATGAGATTATCCGAAATCCATGTTGCGGCAGAGTATGCACTGAAGCATACAATTTCTGATCCTGATCTATTGAAGTCTCTGTCATCATTGCAGGAATTTGAGGCAAGTATATATATTCTCTTATGATAAGTAAATGGATGCATAGCAGGCTTTAGATTTTGTTCTATATGTAATGGTTGAGGAAACTATTTTCAACTCAATACCTTTTTTTTAGAAATATCAGGCTTTCTTTTGTTAAATATTCTAGTAACAAATCATTTGAACCATTTTCCACTTATTGAGAATTTATTTTTTGATAAATCCAACATATTTTGTATGAGTACTTTGGATCTTCCACATAATCTATATACAATTAGATTTAACATTTAGAATATCTATAGTCTCAACCTTATTACTCTTCCTCCATTTCTGTAAGGAAATTGGTATGCATCTCTCATGTTATAGATGTACTCATATGTTATTTGATCTACTTAACTGTAGATTTTGAAATAAAATTTCTCATTTAATCCATAGAGTTGAGCATCTTATTTAACTGGTTAGTAATTTTGATTCTAATATTGTTGATTATTTTTATGACAAAATTTTACAGACCACCAGCCAAAACTTTTGTCCTCTCATGTACTTTAATTTGAGAATTCATTTGATTTTCACTTTGGTGCACAGTTTTGTTGCCGTTGTGATGCAATCAGTGAACATATTTAGCTTCTAGAAATTTAAAATGGATGGTAGCATTTTAGACTCTATATTTTTAATCTTGCTTATGGCAGAAAAAATATATGGAGCTCACAAAAGGAGCTGCTGAAAATTACCACCATTCCTGGTGGAAAAGACATGGCGTTGTCCTTGATGGAGAGATCGCAGCTCTGTGTTTTAAGCATGGAAATTATGATTTGGCTGCAAATTCATATGAGAAGGTTTGTGCTCTCTATTCTGGTGAGGGATGGCAAGAGCTGCTGGCAGAAGTTCTTCCCAACCTGGCTGAGTGTCAGAAGATTCTCAATGATCAAGCTGGCTACCTATCATCTTGTGTCAGATTATTGTCACTGGATAATGGTTTATTCTCAAGGAAAGAACGGCAGGCTTTCCAGTCAGAGGTTGTACGGCTTGCTCATAGTGAGATGAAGCATCCAGTACCCCTTGATGTTTCATCGCTAATAACATTTTCTGGGAATCCTGGACCACCACTTGAGTTATGTGATGGGGACCCTGGTAAATTATCAGCGACAGTCTGGAGTGGCTTTCCTGATGATATTACTCTTGAATATCTAAGTTTGACACTGACAGCTACCTATAACGTGGATGAAGGTGTCAAGGTATGCTTAAAATTGCTTAGACATCTTATTGATTGCTTGATGTTACAAAACTTGCTGAACAACTTGAAGCTAACAAAGTCTGGCTGGCTTTCATGTGTCCTAGTTTTTCATGGTTTTTAAGGGTTTTTCAGAAAGTTTGTTAATTTTATTATTCATGATACTGGGAACTTGTTATATTACGTCATCACAAGCTTAATTACCATATTTCTGTTCTTTTGCAGGGAATAAAAAGCTCAGATGCTAGCATTCTAAAACCAGGTAGAAATGTTATTACTCTTGACCTACCTCCCCAAAAGCCAGGATCCTACGTGTTGGGGGTTCTTACTGGACAGATTGGACAACTGAAAATTAGATCTCATAGTTTCTCAAAAGGTGGTCCTCCAGAAAGTGATGATTTTATGAGCTATGAGAAACCAACAAAACCTGTTCTGAAGGTAATATATTAAATGAGTCTCATTGTATATGAGAGCGGACTATGAAATTTATATGTTTGTGGAGACTGGTGTTTTCCTCTACCTGAGATTCTGTCATTGCCCAAAAACATTGCTATTGTCATGGATTCAGTGGGTTAAAATAGTTTTATCTTTTATGCATATCCAAATATAGAGGTTATATAGAACTAAAATCATAATGATTTTCTTCTCATGCATCTAACTGACATGCTATTTCTCAGGTGCTCAAACCAAGACCTTTAGTTGATATTTCTGCTGCAGTCTCTTCTGCTTTGCTAATGAATGAACTCCAGTGGGTTGGATTAATTGTGAGGCCAATTGACTACTCTCTGAAAGGTGCTATCTTGCATATAGATACTGGTCCTGGATTGATGATTGAGAATTCTTATAGGATTGAGATAGAGCATTACACAGAGGCAATGGAACGTGGAGCTCATGCAGGTGACTCCAACATTCCGGCAAAGGGTTCCTCTTCTGGCAGAAAATTTGAACAGTTGTCGCTTGAAAATGGTAGAACAGCATTGCCAGATTGGGCTAGTGATATATGCACCGTCTTGTGGTTTCCTGTTCGGGCTAATGATAACAGGATGGCTAGAGGAACATCTGCAGGTCTGGTGGTCACTGTCATTCTAAGCTTTAATATTTTCCACAGACTAAATTGGTTATAGATTTTCTCTGACTTATGTTTCTTTTCAGTCCACCCCCAGAAACAGAGCATGGTAGATGGAATGAGGATGATTGCTTTGAAACTTGAATTTGGAGTTTTCCACAACCAGATATTTGAAAGGCAACCTCCTTTCCTAAATTTCTTCTCTTCTTTTGTGAGTCACCATTCTTCATGTACAAGCTATTTTTCCTTCATGGTTTTCTAAGCATGTTATGCTTGTTGCACAGGACTATCGCCGTGCACTTCACTGACTCATTCCATGTCAGCACTCGTGTAGCAGATAAATGCAATGATGGCACTTTACTTCTGCAGGTATTCCATCTTTCTTTTTAAATCCTCCTTCTTAGTTATAAATATTAGTTGTGTCATCATTCTGGTCCTTTTCCGGAGAGGAATATCAGAACTTTTAACGCCTCTGGAGTTTTAAGCATTCCTATCATTTCCATAGACAAATGAAGGTTTCTATAAGATAATTTTAAGAAATTGCTTGGTATTTTTGATAATTTTGAGAAATTCCTTGGTATTTTTTCTTGATAAGTCTTTGAACCCCTGACCATTCCAAAAATTGATGTACAATTTTCTATTCATGACTTAGTGTGAAAGAGCTTTGTGTCATGGTGTGGATCATGCCTGTGTGCTTGTACTTGCATGCATGCATGGTGCGTATATGATGGCTCAGAATACAAGGCTGGTGGCATGACAACTTAGATAATAACAGAGAATTGGACTCTGATATTGTTAACTTGCTTTCTACCTTGATGCCTAAGTAGAAATCCTGGATCATGCTGATGTTTTCAACATCTTCTATCTACATATGAATATTATAGTTAATATTAATTTTATCAATTAATTGATCAGTAAAATTCTTCTTTATTATTTGTTGGGCATATATATTTGTTTGAAATCATGGTATGCTATACCGGTTTGTACCAGGGTATACCAGGCATGCAGTAACGTATACTAACGGCATGAAATACAAGGGGCATACTAAGTTTTGGTACACCAAATTGATCTCTGTTCCGAATGTGTCAACATGGTACCATGATGGTACTGATATGGTGTTTGGTACTGGAATTGCCAACTTTGCTTGAAATTTCAACTAGCCTGTAAATTTAGGCTATTTGCATGCAACAATTTTCTAGAAGTCCAATATTACTGATTTTAGACTCATTTTTAAGGTAAAGCCGTGACAAGGATGCACATAAAATGAGTCACTTATTTATGAGATTCTTTTATGGTTGTAATTGTGCAAGATTTTGAAATGATAGCTACTCACAACTTGAGATCTTCCCTGCATTAGTTGTATGGTTCAATAGTTCTGCTCGGATTAACTTTCTTACCATCCCATTAACCATTGCCATCTTTAATTTTATATTTATGTCTAGGTGATACTACACTCTCAAGTGAAGGCTACTTTGAATGTACATGATGCATGGTTAGATCTCCAAGATGGATTCGTTCACATGGGAAAAGGGGATGGAAGGCCAACTTCAAGTTTCTTCCCACTTTTAATCTCTCCAACTTCTACAGCAGCGCTCTTATTTAGCATTTGCTTGGGAAGTACAGCTAGTGGAGGTAGAGAATTTTATATTTTAATAACATGGTGCAATGCCTTTGCTTATGATATTTGTACTGTTCACATTGGTAGTGGTGTTATGCATGCTCAGGGGATCATTCATGTGAACCATGTGCTCCTTAGGCATGAGATGCATATGAGATGAATTTCTCACCACTGGTTCATATTGAAGTGCTGATTACATTCCTAGTGTGAGTGCCACATTTAAGTTTCTTCTTGAGGGACCAATCATTACAAATTGATAACTCATTGACACATTTGTAATACAAACTGAGAAGGAAAAAAATGATTCCCATTAAAACTAACTAGAAGATGACTTCATTCATACAGAAAATAAGAGCACTCATTTATGTTTTCTAATGTTCAGGTAAATATATTTGGAATTGTCTGTGACCAGTCTTCATGTTTGGGAAGCCTGGTGATAATAGAGGTAAAGAAGTACCAGCAATAAATTCATAAAACTCATTAAAAAAGAAGACTATATTTCCTCAATAGATACAGAGTGATCTCAGCTGAAAGCTGAGGAATTGCAATCAAGTGTTTAATTGGGAAATACAAATGGAGATAAATTTGTAAATTGCTTTATCATGGAGTTGGCAGAGATCTTGCTTTTCAAATAGAATTGCCATTAAGGAAGAGACTAACTTATAAATATAACAGCAATAGACTAACTTATAAATATAACAGCAATTATAGACGAATAAAGCCATGAGTTTTTCGATAATTCAGTGCTTTGTATGGAAAATTAAAAGGATCAGCCAACTCAATTGGGCCTGCTAACATATAGGGACTTTTTCCTTCTAAGGCCTAAAAGGGATACTAAGTTAGCCAATGAGATTCCAGAATCAGTGAATAGAGTCTTCTTGAAGTAGGTTCTGTATCTTCATTACCTTTGTGCAATGGAGTAATTAGACAGCAGTGTCATGAATCCTGGGAAAAAGAAAATGACTTTTCTTAGTAATTAGTAGTCTGATAATAGCAGAGGCAATGGAAAGAAGATGAAAGTGAGTAGTGCTTTACCAGAAGGATTTTATACTATTCTAATAACCCTGCCTTTATTTTTCTTGAAGAAGAAAGGACTGGTGTTTATCAAATTGATAAGAGAGTCCATGAATTATAGGAAAATAAACATAGCTTGGCTGATAATATCTGTTTGTCTTGAATATCTGCTGCGAATGATATAGGGTTAAATATATTCTACATAACCTCCTCTGTTACGTAGCAATAAATGTGAAATGGAGATTCATGTTTCTTGAGTTTCATCAGAGTCATCTTTGGAAGTTACAAGACATGGCAGTTTAATTGGATGTGGTACAGGTTTGGTTGAAACAGTTTAAATGAAAGTGGGGATTAGGTTGCACTAGTTTGTAGCAGAGAAAATGACATGATATGGGAGTGGCTGCCCCATACTGATATGTTCTTAAAATATGAGAAAAATCGCCCAACTCATATAACCTTCACATCTTTTAACTCATATAGCTCTCGCATCTTTTATTTAAATTATATGCAATATCTTGGGTGGAGTGGTCTATCATATACTTCATAGACTGCTTCTGTCAATGCTTCGAGGGATGAAGATACACCAAAGCCCTTACATTATTCTCTGAGTGTTCTTGTCGCTGGAAATGGGTGCAGGGATCTTATTGCAGCTGTACAAGTTAATTAGAAGCAATATCATATGTTTTTAGCTTCGTAAATTGAGACATTTTCCATAGTAACCATTTGTCACAACAGCAATTCTTTACCTTTTTCCAATGGATATATTGACCTGCTAGAAGAAATATACTGGAACAGTTGAGGACAGGTATCAGAAATATCAGCCTGTTAATTAAAAAAAAAAGGTTGTGATGATATCAGTGAATTTCCAACCGCGATGCAGCTACAGTAAGTTTCACCCTCACAACTTCATGCTTAAACGAGTAACTGATATTTAGATGTAATGATTTTATTTGCTGGTGAGGTAATGCTACTTGGTGAGAAAAATTTTTAAAAAATGGAAAATGAGGGAGAAAGCTGGCAAGTTCTACATATTTGCGAAACTACGACATCTTACATGATATGAAATTCCTAAATATTATAAATGTTCTGAGTGCTTGATTAAATAGTCCTTGATTCTGAATGTGATTGTTTCTTCTATCTTGGATCTATCATGTAGAAAAATCTAGAGATACCAGAAGGGATCGAACAGAAATTAGTGGTGCACAAACAAGATAGCTTCTTCAACAGTGTTGCCTAGTTACCACTTTGTGGCTCAGGAAAAAAAGAGCAGACTGTAAGAAAGTAGCAAGGTATCCATTGTTGGATTGGTTGGAATTTTGGGCAAAAAAGTGAATGCATGAACATTAGAAAAAGATTGTACTTTGATAATGCTAAGGTGGGAACAGCTACTGCTATAAATGAGAACAAAAAGGATATACTGAATGTAAAGATGAGGAAAAGACAAAAGAAAATCTAAGTGGATGGAGGGTGAAAATGAATTGTAAAGTGATCCCAATTTGACTAGCATCATTCATTGTTTCTATGTGCAAAATGAATGCTAGTCTATACTATAACCATGTTGAAATGTGAGTCCTGGTCATTGGCTTCACCACATGCTGCTGCCATCGCCATCATGGAGTTTGCACCTAACACGAAGTTCTATTTTTTTCTCATACATAAAGGATCTCAATGTCTGTATGTTATTACATGTACCTCATTTGTTGGTAGAAGGATGATTCATTCTTCCTGTTATTCCACATGATGGAATTTCCCTACAGGATTTGTCTTTTTATTGTATTGTTTGTGGATTGATATAATGATAGATGTATAAATGGTGATTTTGCAGATCAGATTGAGGGATTACAGGCAGAGAGTATACTGAATATTAAATATGAAATCTCTGGCAATAGAACCATTGGAGCTCATATACCTGCATCGGTTGGACCCAGGGGCAATGGAGAATTGCTCTTTAAGAGTGTGCTTGTTTTGCAGCGGCCTGTACTTGATCCATGTGTAGCAGTTGGTTTTCTTCCATTTTCTTCTGATTGCTTGAGAGTTGGCCAGCTGGTCAGTATGAGGTGGAGAATCGAAAGATTGATAGATTTGGAGGACAGCCCATCTTCCTCATGCAAAGTAAGTTGTCAAACATTATTTTCTGATTCCAGATGCTTTACAACTTTGTTTCAGAATATGTATTAATTGATGCTACTCCCAAGCTCATGCAGCACCCTGAGTTGAAGAGGGTCATGGTTTAAGTAATGATGGCATGGACTCTTTTTTAGAACCGAATATAAACGTGGAAGTTTGAAATTTAGAAACCCCTATACTGTAGCTTAACAAATAATGAGGGGTTACTAGTTGGAATATAGTTTTAAGATATCTATCTGTTTTATTGATTGGATTATGAGTTATGTCCCCTGTATCCTCTAAAAGAATTAAATCATCTTTGTCTCTTGGTTATGGTTATGATAGAATATTATTCTTTTTGCATTCAATTAAAACTTTGGATCTAGATAAAATGGGCAATTTTTTTTGATTTAAAAATTCATAGTTATTTTCCTCCTCTTCCACTAACTGTTGTAAAAGCTTGTTTTACCATACTGTTGTAAAAGCTTGTTTTACCATAGGATTGAGGTGGCGTTTGGTTCGTGATAATATAACATTACTAAAAATCTTATACTTTTGGTAATCTTATATTTCGCAATTAGATTGTCAGGAATGAAAGATTACCACTTTTGGTTCATTATAATAAATACAATAATCAATTTACTATATTTTTGAAATATATTTGAATTTTGTTATATATATATATATATATATATATATATAAAATCTTTTAAGTGGCTTTCTCTTCTTTTTATTGGAGTATGAAATGATCTGATAAAAATTAAGATTCCTTGTAAACTAATTTCAAAAATATTATGATATTTAGTATATATTATATGTAATATATATATATATATATTAAATATTTCATTATATAATATGTATTAATATATAATATAAATATTTAGTATATATATAATAATTTAATATGTAACAGGGTCATGAATATTAATAATTTAAAATTTATATATTATTATATAAATATATAATAGTCTTTAAAATATTAAATGCGATATTAATATTAAATTTAATATTAATATAAAATGTTATATTTATATTTAATATTAATATAAATATAATAATAAATATTTAAATATTATCTAGTGCAAATTAAATATATAATTAGATGAAGTATTATTAAATATTTATATAGAAGTCAAAAGTATAATTTAAGGTTATCAGTCTTTGGTGATCTCAGATATCCGCCTTTTATATTGAAATTGGATTATCATAATATGTGATAAACTTAGGTTATAGAGATTCAAATATTACTGCATTATCATACAGATTATTATGAACCAACCAAATGGTCCCTTAGAGTATATTTTGAGCATTTCTCTTTGTGACAGGATGAAGTACTGTATGAAGTGGATGCTAACCCTGAAAACTGGATGATTGCTGGGAGGAAACGAGGACACGTATCGCTGTCCAAAACGCAAGGTCTGTAATTTAATCTTTTGTCATATTACTAGTTGGCATGCACAGACAGATGATTCTAATATAAACAGGAATTGCTTGCAGGTTCAAGGATTGAAATCACAGTGACGTGTGTGCCGTTGGTGTCTGGATATGTTCGGCCACCCCATCTTGGCCTGCCTGATGTAGGGGATGCAAATATTAGCTGCAATCCAGCAGGGCCTCACCTGGTCTGTGTCCTTCCCCAACTCTCAGTTCTTCATATTGTATACCGGCATGATTGATTTTAGCTAGAGATACGGAAGCTGCACTTGTAGAATGAGTGTTAAGGTTTGGTTATGAACTTGCGTTTATTTTATTGTCCATTTAGCTTCTCAGGAGTTGTAGCAAAAGTTTGGCTATAGATCTTGATAATCTGTAGTTACTCAAAAGAAGATTTTTGGTAATATGTAGCAATTGGTTGTATTTTTCAACAGAAATATTCAAGAGCGTGGTTTATCTGTGGTATCTTTGTCTCTTGATAAGGAGCATGATGTAGATGGCACCGTTCTCTCTGCCTCTCCCTCTCCCTCTCCCTCTCTTATTAGCGTACGAGGCGCTTGACCTCAGAGATATGATAGATGGCAGGATCAATCAGTTCTCTTTACAACACACGGCAGATTGAAGTCCCCACTTTAGATTGGGGAAGCAATAGCCATCGCCGGTTCCGTTATCTTTTTTCCTTCCAACTTGTGTCTTGTAGAAGAGAGATCAAAACACAATAAGCATATTCCTTCCACATGATCTGAGAATGAGCCAAAGGTTCTAGGAATTGACATCAAGAACGCATTTTGGTCATCAAGAACGAGCAGTGGACCATTAAACAAAAAAAAAAAAAAAAAAAAAAAGGGTTTGATGAAATGTTGCTGTTGTTGAGCAAGCAATTGACATCAAAAGCTCAAGTTCAAGGGGAAAGGCTCACTTGCAGGTCAAAAGTCAATTTTTGAAGTAGGTGGGGGAAGGGTAAGCTATAAACAAACAGAACGTCCCCGTTCTTTCCTTCCTTCCTAGCGTTTAAAAACCTCTAGCCGCCTACCCAACCTCCTCTCATAAGCCTCACCCTCACCAAGCCAAGCCAAGCTGCTCCGAAGAATCCATTCCCAAAGCCTTTTCACTATGACATCAGGTGGCTGTAAACCGTGCCAGAACGAAGCGAACATCACGGCAGCAAAGATCCTAGCAGGCGGTTTCATCGTAATCACCATCGGTTTCATCCTCTTCACCGCTTGCTGGATGTTCTATTTCTTCCGTCGATTTTACGATGCTATCCATGGTGCCAGTGCTGATACCACTGTCACAACCTCTGCTGCCACCACGACCTCTTTGCCGGTCTTTGTTTACTCCTCCTCTTCGTCTCGAGAGGAGAAGATAGAGTGCGCCGTTTGCCTCATGGAGATGAAAAATGGTGAGAAGGGGAGGCTCCTCTCGAGGTGTGGCCACCGGTTCCATTCTGAGTGCATTGACATGTGGCTCCACTCCCACTCTTCTTGCCCCCTCTGCCGATCCAAGGTTGGGCCTGAATTCGCTGAGCCACCACCCGTCTGAGTCTGAGGAATGCTTACCGATGTCGCAATCATGCGATGTAGTTAAAAGGTGAATGTCATAGCTTGACATGATAGTTTAACCGCTTCTTAGACCTCAGAGATTTTATAGGAGAAATTCTTTGCCACCTGCCTGCCCTTTGCGAAGTTATGAAGCAGCTTCCTCTTTGACATTTTCTTGCTTCATGTCAGTAGTAGTTGGCATAATTTCTTTATCATTACTTGATGTGCTAATAAGATACATTACCTAACCTTATTGACAGGATGCCACTATGATTCTAACATTCCTTGGCTTGAACCGGCTATATACATATATATATATATCTATATATAGGTGAAGTTATAAAACCTTGATGTTATGCTCAAAACGGAGTAGAATAAAGAAAAAAAAAAAGAAAAAAAAATTCATGTGACCCCAAATAATCTGCAATTAGATTTTATTGTTATTTTCGTTGTTAATTATCTATACTTGATCTAATTGAGGTTCTTTGATCTTGTCATTGCTGTTGTTGCCTTTAGCTGTGCGACTGCACTAGTATAGACCCTGTCAAAATTAATGAACATCAATGGTCTCTTGTTCATGCTAGAAGTGCCTGATGAAATCCTTGACAGCAACTGGTGAACAAATAGTTGAGTTATTTCTTCTTTACTTTTCTTTGGTGCTTATTCTGAAGTCGTATGCACACGCTCATGACTTTGAATTGATTATTCAAGAGTAGTGACGATTATTACTCCCGTGTTTTACGTGCTCACTTGAAACTCCAGCTTAGAATACAATTTAGAACTTGTGGGAATGCTAAAATCATCCATCAATATGGTCTCCCACTTCTTGTTTCCCCTTCTCCAGAGAGTGCCCGGGTCCAGCACTTGTTGAGTTGCTTCAGAATTTTCAGCAAGTGTGATGACGCTGGTGGCGTATGTATAGGGATGGCAACGGCCTGGCCGATCCGGGTGGCCTTTATCGGTACTATGTTCATTAAAAAAAATCTTTTTATTCTTCATCCTATTAAGTCATTATAGTTAACAAGATGGAAACAAAAATACCTGGCTGGATAAACGGGTACCTATTTGGTAATTCGTTTCGCTAATGTTGATTTGTCGCTAATTCGTCACTTGTTGCAATTGTTCGTGGTTTGCTGGTTTTAGCTAGGATTTTATGATGAAAACAAAGAAAGAAATGAACACACGGGAGAGAGACAAAGGTACTGGTTGGGAAGGACGTTCTTAGTGCAGTGGCGAAGATAGATTATGGAGCTAAGAAAGATGACGGCGATAGAGAGAGATCGGTTCACTAGGGTTCTGGCTTTGATATTCAGAACGGCTGCATGAAAAAAAGAGAAGAGACATGAAGATTTAAATATGTTTTATGAGGATTTTTTTAGTATATATGTTTTATTTATTCTAAATTTTTAATATTTATTTAATATTTAATATATTAATATATTAATATATATATATAATTTAAATATATTATATTTAAGCTAATGAGGATGGATAAACAGGATGGAGCGGAGGATACCATTCTCGCTATTTATTATTTAGCCGTTAATAAGTAATTTTTGTAAGCCATTTAGATCAAAAATTCTTCGACCTGAAATGATGCCATTGGATAAACGGTCAAAAAAAAAATTGCCATCCTTACGTGTGTAAAATAGCGTACATGAAGGCTCATAGATAATGTACGGTTGCCGAGCTAAATTTATGCAGAAACTTTGATTCCTTTTTTGAATCTAAGCGTGAAGCACAGCAGATTTGTTATCAGAGTGAGATCATATTTAAATCCACATGCTGACAAGGACCACCAGCTTGGGGAGGACGCCGATAGGGATGATTGAATATAAGGGAGAATAGAGAAAATTAAGTGAATATGGAACTTTAATCTGATGAGAAAATTAAGAGAGAACAGAGAAAATTAAGTCAATATTGGAAGACTACCAATATTTTATGCTAAAATGTCAGCGATCAATTGATAGAGCGGTGGGCTGGCAGGCCATTTGGATCCCCCTTTTTTGCACCTCCCACCGCTGTGATAACCTCCTGCTTAATCTGATGATTGCTCGTGTAAGAACTGACAACTGTGTGAAAGCTTGTCTAAATTCCGGATTCATGAATTGGCCAAGTTGAGACTTTCAAGTCCTCAAAAACCGAGCGTCGGATTGAAAACAAAAACGATTTAAATTATATGGCTTCTCACAGCAATAAGAGTACAAATATGTACGAGACCAAGTTTGTAGAGGAAAAAAAAACTACGACACAATTCAAAACAAAAATCCATAATAAAATAAGATATAAGAGTACAAGCTTTTTTTTTTTCTAATTAATTTAAGATCGATTAAAGCTTTATTATTGTTATATTTATAGTCATTATTATTATAATTACAAGTTTTTGATATCTTGCTTTAATTTAGGTTTAAGGTCGCAATTGCTTGGAGAAACATAGGATTTGTTTCTACATGCTTTTAAAGTAGATAAGCCTTATCCATCTTCTAAAAGTGAAATCATGAATTGGTTGAAGTTTTATTCAACTTGGTTCCAAAGTAGGCTCTATACTTCGAAACATATAAGTAGCTCAAGAGATCCCAAACAGCTCTTTACCATGCAATAAATCTTTATTTCTCCTCTCTTAAATCTTCACGAAAAATCATGCTACTTTCTGCTAGAATTCTAGCACAAAAAGTCTTAGTAAAGGATAAGTATTACCATATAAGCCATGTGAAGAAATCTTTATAGGATAAACATGATAAACTATTATTATGAAGAATCATGATGAGGACGATCTATATATATGATAATAATCATACAAAAGATAGAAAATAAACCTCAATCATGCCGATCATGGATCAAAATATTTGTGCCTTCCTAATTGGATTTGAATCTTTGCATTTGGTAGAAAATCTTCGCATCTTATAAAATATATGATTTAAAAATTAAAAAAAAATTAAATAATTGACTTTAAATAGTTTAAGATTAAAATTTTATTGTTATTGTTATCGTCAACGTTATTGAATTTGAATGAATGTCCGTAGGCTAGACGGTTCGAAATTTAAACTTTGGCTTGCAAGATTGAACATGTCCACGGTTGACCTCGTATCTGATGTGGGTCTTTCATTTTTTTTTTTTGTACAGATTACAGAAAACAAGAGCAGAGAATTACATTTCAAGCTGATAGGCCAATGACACATTCCAAGCTGGCATTCGGAATTACCCATGCAATTGCCGAATTCTGCCCAAAAAGACCCGGTCAAAATCCGACTCCATCTCCACGCGAAGACTCTATAATCAACCACGTCATGGATCAGATAAAAAGGTTTGGAATGCCAAATACCAGGAGTTCGTTTATTGTTCCACCTGCAATATGACCTGATCTCAAGAGGGAAATGAAATGTATAATAACATGTTATGATAATGTTTATATATCATTTTCCCTGCGTATATTTGTTTCTTAAACTATTGGCGAAATTAGTAGCAAGATTGGTTCACTCTATTTTGGATGGTTATAATAGTGAAGCAATTAATCCTTTCAATCAAAAAAAGCTATGCTCACATCTAACGTCAAAATATTTCACATATTTTGTATTAGTCATTCTCTCTATAAAAAAAAGTAGACCAAGGTTTTTATTTTTTTATTTACAAAACTTATTGAGACGAGTAGTTCAAAATCATCAAAATTTTTATACTAGAATATGCCATCATATGATTTATTCCAAACTTTACCCCACCAGTGCTTTCACATGAACAAAGTATAGACATACTGAATTCTTGCAAGATCTTTCCCCATGGTCAGAAATCAGAATCCCTGGCCATGAAACGCCACGCTTTGATGGGTGGGACCCATAAACCCGCGTGTTGCCTTTTTCTTTTCGGGAGGAAAAAACGAAGGAAATTTTGAGATTTCTTTTCACGGAGAGTAGTCGCAAAGCTTCAACGAACCATTCTTCTGTCCCCATTGATCTCAGTTTCCAAACCGTCTTCTCTCTCTCTCTCTCTCTCTCTCTCTCTATATATATATATATATATATAATTACCACTCTCTCACACACCTCAATACTAAACCAAACTCCTGAATCCAAGAAACCATAATTACAGGATATGGCAAATGAATGGAAAACAGCCTTCTTTTCTCTTCTAGCCTTCACCACCTTGGCCTTCATCCTGCTCTTCTATTATTACATCCGTCGTCGCGTCCGCCGCAGACTCCAGCAGCTCCCTCTTAAGGCCCAGCCCGCCAACGGCGCCGCCGTCGCACCCACCACGTCGACCGGGGACTCCCTCCCTGCTGCCTCCCCCACACTCTCTGATGCCGATCCTGCCACTTCCGAAGGCCTGGACCCGGCCCTCCTTCGATGGCTTCCGGTCTTCATCTACTCCTCCATGGCCTACAACGAGTGCTGCTTGGAGTGCGCCCTGTGCTTGAAGAGCTTCGCAGGCGGCGAGGAGGGGCGGCTCATCCCTCGGTGCTACCACAGCTTCCATAAGAAGTGTGTCGACTTTTGGTTTCGCTCCCACTCCACATGCCCCCTCTGCAGGTCCGAGGTTGAGGCCGAGGTCTCGGAGACGATGGTAGTTGGAAAGACTACTAGTGTGCCCAACTCCTCCACTAAGGTCCCTCCAGTAGAAGGTTATTATTGATTCCAAATTGGTTGAGAAGGTCTCAGTGAATTGTGTAATGGTGTTGAAAGAAGTGAATTCGCCTGTTGAAAGAAGTGAATTCACTTTCTTTGAGGACCATGGACCTTGCTATTAATTATACACATAGTTATTGTCACCAAACTCAGAATAAGATCATAGTGCACTTTGTTTTACATATCTCATTTTCCTTGACAAACTGGGTAATTCTCTGCTGCTCCACTATTCCTCCATTAATTTCCAGTTTTCATTACTAGTTAATTTAAAGCCCTGGCTGTATTTGGGTGCTGCCATAAGTTGTAAGAAGTCAAAGAACGTGAAGGAAATGTTAAAAAAAAAAAGAGGTCTATGATAGTGGCTGATCGAGCCGCGTTAGGGTTGACGAAAAAAAAGTAACTGACGAAATTCTAGCCTTAAACTCCGAGGCCCCCTCAACCTCGGCCTACGAGACCCCCTCGGCCTTCGAAACCCCCTCGGCCTCCGACCCCGGGTCCCTTCGGCCTTTGACCCTGGGCTCAGAGTTCTTTTGGCCTCAAACTCTAGGTCTCTACTATTTCGAGTCATCTGACACTGCCACGTGGCCCACTAACCATCTGCAACTGCACGTGGCCACTATCTGTAACGGCTCATGCCTGACGCAATAGGCCCACCAGCTATCTGTGGTGCCATGCCTGGTAGGGGACTGGCAGGATGGGACACCTCTGACATGCACAGTATCAATTACGACCCATCTTTGTCAGCCTGGATACCTGTCCACTACCAAACAATAACGTCTCGGAATTAATCACCTTTCAAAAGCGAAAAAGAGGGATCTTCGAACAGATATAAGAACCTTCACTCACAATAAGAAAAAATATATGAACTTAAGCTCTCAAGCTATTTTCCATTAGCTCTTTTCTTACTATTCTTGAGTTGCTTACTTGAGCATCGTAGGGTCCCCACCGGTGCAACCGGTGCTCGGGGATTTTCTTGTAAGAACTTCGTTCGGAAGGAGGCTTTTCGTTCTCCAATGTTCGAGGAGCGCGATTTGGCAGCAACAACCTCTAAAGAAGGTTTTGAATGATAAAATTGGAGGTTAATTTTTTTTAAAAAATATCAAAGTTAAACTCTAGTTTAATTTTTTTTAGTACCTAAACCTTCACTACAATATATTGCTTTTTTTTTTTTGATTCGACAACACATATTCTTCAAAAAAAAAAAAAAGAGTAACAATAATTAATATGCAATCCATAACAATTAGCTAGTTTGTTAGTTGATAAATTGATCTTGTTTTATTTATTAATTACATTTCATTGCTGTCTTTTTAATCACAACTAAACAATCATAAGGATAATACCATCATCATATTATACCTAAAATAACATGAAGTCTTTTGATCAACAAGAACCACCTCAATGCATGAGTAATTAATACAAGAAGCATGTCATGCACAAGAGGATCGCATCCATTTACTTCACCTTAGACAAGATAATGGTATAAAATCTATGTAAAATTATCTGTTCATGTCAAACCAAGAAGTATAGGTAACGGTATGGGAGATCTGTCGATGTTACTCAGGATAGTTGGATTGCAGCCATTCCTCTATTCCGCTGGCCGACCTTTATTAGTACTGATGTTGACCCCTCTATGCCAGTGGCTTCTTTGATTTGTCAGGACAGTAATGTATGGAATGCTTCCACTGTTTTCCGACTCTTTGGGGCGGAGCTTGCGTAGAGGATTCTTGCCATTCCCCTTGCCCCCTCAGCTGACTCAGATACCAGACTCTGGCGGCACTCCTGCCTCTCTCGTGCTCCTACTAGGGATCTAGTTGACTATTTTCGTTCTCGAATTTCGGGGCTGGATGAAGTTGCATGGATCTGGCGTTTGCCTATCCACCCCAGGATTCGGCTCTTCTTGTGGAAGCTTCAGTGGAACCGCCTTCCTACCTGTGCTCTGCTGGCCGGCCGTGGTCTCCTCATTTCGCCTCTCTGCCCAATCTGTGGGCTTGAGGATGAGTCGGTTGATCATGTTATCTTTACTTGCTCTCGAGCTATGAGGATCTGGCAGCAGATGCCGCTTACCCCGTGGGTGTCTGAGGACGGACCCATTCTGCTTTCTTTCTTGCATGCCATTCGTCTTGCTTCTCAGAGTGGACTGAGCACCCAGTGTGCTGTCTCAGCTTATTTGGCTTATCATATTTGGCTCATTAGGAACCAGATGGTTTTCACTGAAGAGACTATTCCATCCCATATGATAATCAGAAAGGCTGTTCTTCTTGCCAAAGAGTATGGCCGCTCTTGTCTTGCTGTTCACTCTGTCCGATCTGGTCTCTGGGACTCCCCTACTGCTTCGGCAGCGCACCATTCTATGGTCTTTGTTTCTTGGGAGCCCCCACCCCCGGGTTATGTTAAAGTGAACTTTGATGGATCTGTCTCCGATCGTATTGCTGGGTCCGGCTTTGTTATTAGGGGTCCTGAGGGTGAGCTTCTTGCAGTCGGTGGCCATGGTTCCCTTGATTTATCGGTTCCTATGGCGGAGCTTCAGGCTGCATGGGCTGGAATCAATTATGCTGTTCGTTATCTGGCCTCGAGCAGATTGATTATTGAGGGAGATTCTCTCACGGTTATTCGATGGATTCATCGGGATGGGTGTCTTCACTCCACCAATCCCCTACTCCGTGCAATTTGGGATTCTCTTCGGACTACAACTGTGCCTCTGATTCGCCATGTTTATAGGGAAGCCAATTCGGCGGCTGATTGGGTTGCGAATATTGCAGCTCACCATCTAGGCCCTTGGTAATGGCATATGGGTGACCCATGCCCTCTTATTTTATAGCAAATCATGTACTCTGACTTCTCGGATTTGACTCACGCTAGACTGATGTGATTGTCCGCTTGTAACAAAAAAAAAAAGTATAGGTAACTATAGAAGTGTATGAATTCTCTATTATACATACTTTGTATCACAAAATGCTATGCATGTTTGCATACTTGCCATAGAGGTATGAACAACTATGATTATATTTGAGAAATAGTAAAGAAGTTATTAATGCTCATCAAAATGTAAATTATAAGTGAAAGAAAGGCTTTTGTATATGAAATAAAACACATGATGATTATTCAGATATGCATAATATTTTAGGGTGCATCATTTATATTATAAAAAATTTCGTTTCATCCAATAGGCTCGTTGGCTTTGCTCAGGCTGATATAATCACCTGCACCAGTTCATCCTCCCAAATCATGCTATGATTCATCACAGGCTACTAACAAACTTGTTGCTCATTTTTAATTATTAAAAAATTGGTGGATCACTGGTCGCATCTTGATTAATAATTTGTTTCGAAAGCATATAAAAAAATTCCAATAATGAGAACTAAAAGGGCGCATTAACCCGGTTATCTTCACCGCTGATTAAGAAGTCCACAGGCTATTGATCGTGTGCTCACTCTCAAATCTCTCCACGTGGCAAAGAGCCGCCGCTCCTGTCAGGGAAAATTTTATTTGGCCCGCAAGTTTTGCTCAGAGCCCTCTCTGTTTTTTTTTTTTTTTTTTTTTTAACTCAGTAGCCCTCCAAAATAACCCATTAGCCCTCCTAAATTTTAAAAATACCTAAACTATCCCTTCCCCATGCCCCCTCCCCAAATTGCTTAGTGGCCCCCTTTCCCTTCCATCGGACTACGATTCTTCCCTTGCTCTCTCGCTCACGGTGCCTCTCTCGCTCAAGGTGCTCCCCGGCGGTGGCTTCCCCGGTAGCGGATCTATCGAAGGTCTCCTCCCTCCCTCCTTCCCTTCCTTCTCTTCCTCCCTCCTTTCCTCCCTCACTTGATTTGCCCTCTTCAAAATTTTTTTTTAGCCAAGCTCCCCTCCCTCCCCTGCGTCCGTATCCCTCCGACGGCTCCGCCCCCTCTCCGCCACCTCTCCCCCTCCGTCCCACCCTCCCCGAATTCTGTTCGGCCGAACAGAGGGAATTCTGTTCGGCCCTCTGGGCCGAATAGAATTGAAATCGGTTCGGCCCAGAAGGCTGAACGGATTTAATGTCGTTCGGCCGCTGGGCCGAACAGATTCAATTTCGTTCAGCCCACAGGCCGAACGGAATTAATTAAATTATATTTATAATTTAATTAATATAATAATAATAATAATCATATAATTAATATAGTATATTATAATTATAATTATAATTAATATATATTATAATTATAATTATAATAATTAATAATAAATCAATATTATAAAGTATAATTAATATAATCATATATGTTTATTAATAATATATTTTTAATAAAATGTATTATTTTGACATAATTTTAATGATGAATAATATAATGTTTCAGATATGGATGCTGGACCCTCACGAGCTAGAGTTAGACCCACAGCATCTGCCAGGAGACGTAGAACCCAAGCGCCTGAGGTTATTGAGGTTCCTGAGGATCTTGTTGCACCATCGTCCCCAGATGAGACAGCAGACGAGGACATCCCAGCTATGGATGTTGATGATGATGAAGCGGATGGGCCTTGTCCAGGTGGTCCTGAGGATAACTCTGTCCTTAGGAGTTTCAGGACACATATTGCAGCCTCCATCTGGAGGCAACAAGTAAATCGTTGTTCTACTGTATTTTATTTAATGTATTATTTCGATGCTGTTATGTGTTATTCATGTTATCTATTTATATTTCACAGGAACAGACTCTACTGAAGTGCATGAACCATGCTGCCAAAGTAGGTGAGTAGCAGTGGTGGGCATCAGGGCAATTGAATAGGAGATTCAGGGATATAGTTCAACAGTCCGGTCTTCTTGAGCTAGTGCATTGCTCTTATCGGTTCGCCAATAAGATTCTTGTCTCGAGCTTTGTAGAGAGATGGCAGCCTGAGACGAACACCTTCCATCTTCCCTTTGGCGAGATGACAATCACGTTGGATGATGTTGCCGCCATATTAGGGATTAGTGTCATGGGTGCCTCAGTGTCCTTGTCGATTGATAGGATGAGTGATCGGGATGCTGAGGACCTCCTAGTGCAGCTATTGGATGTATCACGGGATGATGCGTGTCAGGAGGTTCTATCTGTCCATGGTCAGTCTGTGAGGTTAGAGTGGCTGAAGAGTCATTTCCATGATGTATCAGATAGAGATAGCTGTCGTAGGATAGTGTGTGACATGAGCGTATTTGCTTTTTTTGTTAGGGTGTACACTTTTTTCGATAAGAGCGGACGAGGGTGCCTATAGCTTATCTTGCTCTGCTTCGGCATTTAGATAGAGTGAGGATATATGCCTGGGGTGCGGGTGCCTTGGCACATTTATATCAATAGTTGGGGATTACGTCTAGGGCATCCGTTAGATAGATCAGTGGATATATGACGCTTCTCCAAGCATGGATTTATGAGCATTTTCCCTTTCTCACTCCTCACCCAACCCTGGACTATACTGATGCTAGACCCCGCGTACACCGATGGATGCTCGACAGTCCGCCCCGTACTACGATGGACCATTTGGTGATTATACGCAAGTCATTGGACGTATTGAGTGCAGATGATGTATGTACCATAGGACCACGCACTTGTATATTTATATAATTTATCATACATTATGAAACTGATTACGATTTAATATAATGTAGGTAGTTTGGGATCCCCATCGTCTTATCCGGGATGATCGTCCGTTCCTTGATATTGCATTCTTTAGTGGATGCCTGAAGTGCATGGATGTCGAAGAACCCTATCATCCTGAAAGGGTTTTACGACAGTTTGGTAGGATACAGACGATCCCCCGTGCACCACTTGCCCCTGAGCGAGCCAGAAGAGGATCGACAGCAGCATCGTACCACATTTGGTATGTCTTCTATGAGCAGTTATGGGAGAGGTGGGAGGATCACCTGCTGAGCCCAGCGAGCAGGAGCCATCCGGTGACTCAACTCTCAGATTGCGTACCAGGATTTTTGGAGTGGTATTCTCGGATCACGCATATGCTGTTCACCCTCTGAAGAGCCGATCCAGTATCTACTCCCGATCACGTCCCGATGATGCTGATGCTGATGTGCAAGGTCGGCGTATTGCAGATGCGCTTGGCCTTTGCACTAGCATACTTGATATGGATCGGAGGAGGCTGTTGCGTCACATGGGATGCACATGTACGATGTCATATCGCAGATTGCACATGTATTGCAAGGTCAGGGTCAGCATATCTCTACGGTTCAGCCTGTTCAGCCTGATGTTTCTGGCCCTAGTCATGCATCGCCACAACAGTACAGGCGTCGACGACGGCGTGGTGGGGATCCCTGATGTACCTCATGTATTTTGTATCTTTTAGCACATAGTGCATCTTTTTGTAAAAGACATTGAAATTTGAATGAAATTTTACTTCCTTTCGGCTCAATTTGAATGAATTTTTTTTAATTAATATAAATATGTTAAACATTATATAAAATTGATTGTTGCAGACAAAAGGACATCTACAACTCAATAGTCTCGCTAATAATAACATCCGACGAGATCGTTTGTTTGAACTGGTGAATCCTAGATTCATATGAAGAAGCCCATCTAGAAGCACATGGTAAATGATGTTTTTGCCAATTGCTTGCTATTGGGGGAACGAGATGACCCGGTAATAGAAACACCTGCAAAATATATAAATTAGTAAACATAATAAATTATTAGTCATTTAAGGATGATTAAGAGTTATTTAATTAATACCTAATAAATTATTAGTCATTTAAGGATGATTAAGAGTTATTTAATTAATACCTCCACAAAATGATTGCCATTAACGAACGCCACTGTAATATCTTTGCGGGATAAAGGAGGAAGAGGCACCGATCGAAGAGGTAGGAATGTAAGACATTGTTGCAAGGAGATGTGGTATAGGACAACATTATAGCGGGACGCTATAACGTGCCCCATATCCTACATAGTCATCCACCGGTCAAAAGGTGGAGCATTATCAAAATATGATAATGCATGCTCAATCTCCTCAAACCTTCCTTCGGTAGCAAATATAGCGTGATAGTGCTCTGAATGACTTTGCAAGTCATGTAATAAATCCTTCCTAATACGGAACCAATCCTCCTCTCTAAATCCCAGCAAGTCAGCTATTGCTCTAAATCCGCAGTTGCCGTCAGCTTTAACATCCTTGATATGTTGGATGAACGGCCTCAACCCATCTGGAATTTGATCAATATAGATTGTTGGCCTATATGACCGGGTTTGCTGACGAGAAACCTGCATACCATTAACGAATGAATTCAATGGTATACAATCGCTTTGTAATAACAAATGGCACAGGGTCCGAAAGTTACCGGTATGTGCCGGCACGTACCGGCACGTGTCTCGCACATACCGACACGGGATCCGAAAGTTGCTGGCATGTGTTGGCACGTACCGGCACGCATCCGGCACATACCGGCACGGGGTCCAGAAGTTGTCGGCATGTGCCGGCACGTACTAGCACGCGTCCAGCACATCCTGTCATGGGGTCTGGAAGTTGCCGACACGCGTCCGGCACATATTGGCACGCGTCAGGCACATATCGGCACGCGTCCGGAAGTTGTCGACATGATCCCTTCTTTACTGAAAGAAATGCTTCGTACCTTCTTCCTTGGCTGCCTCTTTGGCACTTGCATCATTGGTGGAGTGCCCGTACTAGGTGAATAACTATCTTGTACTGAAAGAATCAACTCAAAGGTAGAAGGATCACGGCAGGTAGATGTATCAACCTTCAATGAAGCACGGCCGCAGCCAAGTGAATGAGTGATCCTTTTGGTAGGTTCTTCAAGAGAAGTACTTTTTGGGATAGCAATCTCTCTCAATTTTCTTAACATCTGCATTTGCGAAGACCCATCTAACTGTTTGAATTTCCGAGCAATTATATCCAACTATGGTTCACAGCTCAGCTGAATACTTTGCATATTTGAAGCCGGCATTATATCAAGTTTTTCCAATGAGGATCTATGCAATCAAAGGGAATTGGCCGACCTTCCATCCTGAACTACACAATCTCGTGGGCGCATGGTAAACCATGTGTGCGTCAAATAGCACACCCACAAACTGAATCATCAATACCAACTGAATTGGCTCGGTTCGCTTGAGCGAGGATCTGATTTAATGCACTTATAGAAATGAAACCTCGCAGTTCTTTAAATTTAGTAGGCTTGAAGTCGTGTTGCACGACCGTCAAACTCTTCTCAAATGAGGCTTTAATGTCACTATGCTGCAACTCAATCAAACTATGTATTTTGTCCAAGATGATTCGAAATTCCCTTGGCTTGATCCAAGCTGTCTTTTCAGCCTTGCATGTGCACTTGCAGCCTTAGAAAAGTAAATAAAATTTAATAAAAGGAAGATAACAATTGCGTAATTAAATTATAAATTTCTTAAATATATCAATTCCTTGTGATACCTATTAGTTGTCAAATTCCCGTAGTGCCTACATGCGTCCATCCATGCTGTGATAAATCTTTCCTTGTACTTGCTCAGCCAAGTATTTGACACATATCGTAAAACATCTGGGTAGGTACTAAACGCTCTCTGGAGTTTTGTCCAGTGATCATTAAACTCATCTTCTGTGGTGGACAACACAAGTATATTCCAATCATTATAAACTTATCCCATTTCTCCTTTGTTTCAAATAACTTTTTGCACTGGGCCAAAATATTCTTACTAATATGCCATCTACATAGCAAATATGTTGTCGTAGGAAATACCCTCTGAATTGCATTCAATAGAGCCAAGTCTCTATCTGTGACTATCACCTCAGGCAGAGCATCATCGTCCATGACACTGCGTAATCTCTCTAATGCCCATGTATAGTTATCTTCTCGCTCAGAGTCCATATACACAAAAGCAATAGAAAATGTCAGGTCAGTTGATGTCACCCCGACAATCTCTAAGAGAGGAAGACGATATCTATTCGTCTTATAAGTACAATCCATTATCAACACACGAGGAAATGCACGTAACAAGTCTATACTGCCAGGGTGTGCCCAAAACAAGTCACGCACAGCATCAGACTTAATACAATTCCTATGCCACTCAATGTATTTACACTCAGATAATTTACCAAAAAGATGTTGCATCTGAGATCTCCCAGCAATCTCTACAGCCTTGCACCTCTACCGTGCATTGTAGATTGTCTTCATTGTCGTAACATTGAGGGCATCCCTTTGCTTCAAAGTAGATAATATGTCCTTAGATCGAACCAAACTCTTTGATATCTCCACTAGCATTGTAGTCTCATGCTTAGATAATCGTCCCGCATATGAGCGCCCCTCGAGATGCTTTGCAGCTAGATGATTATGCATACCGCACATGACTATTAACATCCAATCATCTGCAGTGTCCAATTTCTTCCCTTTTAAGGCAAAAGGACATCCACACTTCTTAGTGCCACTGGCCCTAGTCTTTGATCCCTTTTCCATGATGTGTTTACTTTTGCAAGTACCGCTCCTCTCGCAAGAAAAAATAATTCTTGGTTTCTTAACATTGTTGCCCGTATTGGATTTTTTAATAATAACAACAAATCCATTCTCTTTCCGACTTCCCGGCACTAATTACACATTTCTCTCTACTTTTGAATATCTTTAAAATAAAAAGTTTTATGTTAGTAGACAATTTTAAACATTGCTCAGTCAAATAATACGAAAATAAATGTAATTAAATTTTACTTCGTAAGTTGTAAATTCATTTGTGTAATCTATCACACAATCAGAGCCAATCACGCTGCATTCGGTCGAAGCATCATCCTACATGATTAAATAATAATTTTAAACCCTAATTATAATTAATCCAAAAATAAACGGAGAATAAATATTCTGTTCGGCCACTCAGGACCGAACAGAAGAATCTTTCTTCTGTTCGAAAGAAATCTTTCTTCTGTTCGGCCACTCATGGCCGAACATAAATCTTTTGTTCGGCCCACCAGAAGAAAGTTGTTCGGCCTACCAGGGCCAAACATGTTTATGTTGTTCGGCCCTGTGTGGCCGAACAGAGCTTACATGTTCGGTCACACATGGCCGAACAATGCAGGAACTAGGAAAAAAAAATTTGACGACGGGGATATAAACTAACTTTTGCGACCGTAGAACCTTTAAAAATTATTAATTACTTATCCATTGCTCGATTTAAGGTTAAAATCACTTCAATCAACCTTCAAACGATGATATTCGGAGTGAGGGAGGCGGGAGGAGGGGCAGGGGATGTGGGAGGGCTGGCAATGGAGCGTGGGGGACTATTTGGATGTTGGGGGCTATTGAGTAGGAAGTAAGGCTGAAAATGGGTCGGATAAACTCCGACCGTATCCATATTTGTATTCTAATTATATCAAATTCGGATATTTATTTTGTAGTTTAATCGGATTCGGATACGAATTCGGATATCTAATCCAAAAGGTAATCGGATACGGATACATATTTTTTTATTTTGCAGTTTAATCGGATTCGGATACGAATTCGAATATCTAATCCAAAAGGTAATCGGATTCGGATATGGATACGGATACAGATTTTTTTTCAGCCTAGCACAGGGTAATGGTATGAAAGTGGGTGCAAGAACAGTATAAGAATATTTAGAAATAATAATATAGGACATGATATAACATGTAATGAGTTTTAGCTCAACTAATATATGAACTTAAATTAGGTAAACCTAAAAACCAATGTTTGCAAAACTAGTACCTAAAATTATCGATGGTTTAATATATTTAATATTATAAGTGATGTAGTAAAGTACCTACCAAATATGGAAATAGGCTCTTTATATCTTTTCTCATTTCTAGGCATAGTGCCATTCAAAATTGGATAATATAGATCGATACCATGTGGTATAGGACATCATTTTTGTATCAAACACTACCTTAATATCCGATTCCTATCCGTATCCATATATAACAAATATGGATATGGTTGATATCCGATTCGTATCCGTATCCGTATATAACAAATATGGATATGCTTGATATCCGATTCGTATCCGTATATAACAAATATGGATATACTTGATATCCGATTCGTATCTCTATCCATTTAGAATAAATATGAACATAAATTTTAATATCCGTTTAGTATTCGTATCCGTATTTATATTCGTTAAAAAATATGGATACGATCCGTATTCGATCTGTTTTCAGCCCTAATAGGAAGGGATATTTTGATCCAAAAATTTTAAAGGTAAATAAGCCATTTTTTTAAATGGGGGGCTCCTTAGAAAAATGGGCAGGCCAAATAGAATTACCCCCAATTCCGTGAGTATTTGATCCGTTTTCAGCCACAGTAGGAAGGGATATTTTGATCCAAAATTTTTAAAGGTAAATAAGTCATTTTTTTAAATTAGGGCTCAGCAAAACGGGTAGGTCAAATGGAATCACCTCCATGAGTATTTGATCCGTTTCCAGCCATAGTAGGAAGGGATATTTTGATCCAAAATTTTTAAAGGTAAATAAGCCATTTTTTTAAATGAGGGGGCGGGGGGCTCAGCAAAACGGGCAGGCCAAATGGAATCACCCCCAATTCAGTGAGGCCGCTGGCCGCTGATTTCGTTAACGGCCTTTACTTAAAAAACCAAAGAAGGTCCCTTTTTGTTTATCAATATTCTTCTAAACGAACAGGACTCTCTCTCTCTCTCTCTGTTCTCATGGCGCAGGAAGAACCCATGGAGAAGCCTTCTCCTCGCTCTCTCTCAATCCGAACCTCAAAGGTACTCTCTCCTTTGTTTCCCCTCTCTCTCTCTCTCTCTCTTTTAATGTTAAAATTTTAAAAAATAGGCCCGGAATCCGAAATCTCAGAACACTGGGTGATGTGTCTCCATCCCCGCATTGTCTTGTGGTGTGACAGTGAGTTCCTGGGACGTCTTCTCTTGGGTTTAATCCTCGTAAAGTTGTTTTTTTGTTCTCCCCAATTCGAAAGAAAAATTTCATTTCCTCTTTTGGGATCTGTAAACTGTAAAGGCGGTCTTGGATGCAGTTGGGGGGGAAATGGGAGCCGGGAGAAGGAACAGAGTCTGGGAAATGGGGGGCCTCGGTGCGCCGGCGCAGTGGGAAGTGTCAAACTTTGGGACTGCCCTATCGGTCCTCCAAGCCCGAAGCCATGCCGGAGGATTTCATGCCTTCATCTTCCCCTCCTCTCTTCCGGTTTGTATGCATGCAATATATGTGCCGATATCTGTGAAATTTATAAAAGGAGTGATTTTTCGTTTTTTCCCCATATTTTCGGTTCATGAACTTTAAAATGAATAATATAATAATGTGTTAGAATTGTAAAGAAAATCTGGTTTTTTAACCTTCTTCTTTTTTTTTTTAATAGTTTTGATTTAGTACTTGGAATAATTTTAGCACAAGTGTCTAAATAAATAGATGTGATCTGAGAAATACCTGTTGTCACATTTCCTTTTCGTTAACCGGTCAATGCAGTTCGTGTCATGGTCTAGAAGACATGTGACAATGCCACATCCCACTTTTGCAAATTTTATATGAGGGTAAAGGGATTTTTTTTCTTTAACAAAAAAACTTTTGTTTATTTTTTACAGTCAAAAAATTACAATTACGTAGGTTGCTTCCTGATTAGTAGGACTAGAATTACAAATGCGGAGAACAATTGAATTTTAAAACTTGCAAAGGTATAGTTTGATGTGATGATCTGGTATGCAACAAAGAGCAAAGAAACCCTGTTAACGGTGGGTAAGGGTACTAGAGACCAAAAATTTAGAAGGCTTAGAATTACAAAGACTTGGATGGAAGTGGCCCAGAATAATCCAGAGTTGCTTGCCTTTCACAATTGACATAACCACTACTACAAACATAAGAAAAAGAAGGATCATGGGACATGACATTATGTTAAAAGAAACACAGCACATTATGGTTCTCATTCAGTGTTGCATTCAGGAAAGGATTCTGTAGTTTGCCTTCCCAAAGAAAAGGATTTTGTCATTAAATTTTCTTAGTTTCTCTTTTTCCCATTTAATATTTTGCAATCTACTGTCTGTTGCTATAACTGAGGCAAAAATGCCTTGTACAATTGGCCTTAGTTAACAAGACATGTTAAGGTAATTTTGCCCTACAGCTGCCCATTGTTATGAGCTAGGAATGTCAGCACTTCTTATGGAAGTTTTGGCATTCAATTGTTGGCTGGTCACAAATACACTGATAATTTTATGGACACTTTCAGCTTAGAGTTTTTACTCTAAAGTCATTCCAACTTCGTTGTTGTATTCTTTTGTATGGTTAGGCATCTTGAAAAATCTCTTCATGTGAAAAGAAAGCATTTACATTGTTGATCCAGCCATCAAAAGGGAGATCCACAAAAGAGATATGCCAAATCATGAGAATATTAGGAAATCTGTTATAAAAAATACCAAGGTGATCCATGCTATGTTGCACATTGTTGTGTGAAATGGATGAGAACTGTTATCAATTTCGACTAACCGGAACTATGGACCATGATCTAGTCCAGAGAATTGACAGCCTTAATTTAGATCTTATGCAATGCGTGAAAAAGAAGCAAAAAATAAGTATTTTTTTGTGAAAAAGTTTCTATTATGAATGCGATTGCACTCTTTGGGGTTGAAATTAGTGTTCTGAAGATTATTTTTACTTCAAAAGAAAGATGATATATATTTACTTCTTGAGAAAAATGTGAATGCCCTTGATATGATAGGCTTCACTTCTACAGGGCAGGAGGACTAGATTCTGGAGAACTTAATGGTGATCCAGATTATTCGTGGACTTCTGTCCAGGAACCAGAAATAAGTTTGTCCGACAGGCTTAGAAATGCTGCTATGCTGGACATTGAATCAAATGACTTCTCCTGGGATGATCTGTCATCACTGCATCATACTAAACATACAAGTAGCACTGAACATTCTGACGATGGCCTAAATAAAGCTTTAGAGGTTTGTTGTTTCTGGATCTATGCTTCTATGCTTAGTTTTATGAGGCTATTGTTATGGTCTTTTGAGAAGTTCTTCTTGGCAAGATATCAATGTACTGACATGGTATGGGCTAATTTGTAGGCCAGAACAAGACATCTTAGCTTTAGGTAGATCGGGCTAATTTTTGATTGTGTGTCTGGGCCAGTTCATTACTTATAACATGATCTCTGACTTGTCAATGGAAATATTTGGTGTATAAATTTACTCTAGCCAGTTAACCAGTTTACTGACTGGTTCTTTTCAGAAATTAGTTTTCAGCCAATGTTGCAAATATATTTCATTATGTCCACTTATTTGAGAACTTGAAGTCTGTGAAGTTAGCATGTATCAATCAATGCATATGACAAAAATTGGGTCCATTTACTTTATGGGTAGATGAAGTTACCATTTACAAAATTTCTTGTTCGCATATAGAGTCATGACGACTTGAAGAGATTGACTGACGAACTACGTTACACATGGTTTTTAAGTACAACTCTGGTGAAAAGTTGAAGCTAACATAATTATATGACTTTAAGGAAGAAAAAAAATGATTCTGAATGTCTGAAGCAAGTCCTTTTTTTTGTAACTCTCATATCCTGCTTGTGAACAATGTGTGTGTGCGCGTGTGTTACATTCCATTCTTTATAACTGGTGGTATGGCAAGCTAAAAATGTCATTTCATGTAAGATTTAGTGAAAAGGTGCAATCTAATGATGCAAGCTAGAACTAATATCAGAATTTATCTTATTTTATGTTAATTTCTTGTATTATTTGACAAGAAATTCTGTTGTTGCTTATCTGTAAATAAGAAAACCTGCAGATGGCAATTTTTGGATGTTTAAATTGAATGACAAATGGTGACCTATTGTGTTTCTACTGCTCAATTGGTTTTCCTTGCCAGTTATTCCCTCTTTCTCAATGTTTTTGCAAGATAGTGGGGTCATTATTATTGGTGGGCTAGTATTCCAGTTAAAAGTGTGCCTCAGCTGGATGATTGCCATTCGATATTGTTACTAATATATAAATTTTATCTGGTGCTGTTTTTGCTTTTGTGAAATTGGCTTGATATAGGTAACTGTAAATTCTGGGGGTGTTATTTTCTATGTGCTGTTTAACACTCCCAAAAACGATGATCTTTTACCAAGGAAAGCAGCAGGAGTAATTAAAATTGCATCTTCGAGGATGGCCACACAATCAGAACGCTTAGGCTATGAATTTGCAAAATGGCTTGGAGTGCGGACACCTCAGGTACCTCTTCCCTCTTTATTGATCTTCTCTTTGTTTTGGAGAATTGCAACTTTTCTTATACCACTGGCTAAATATGCAGGGCAGAGTGATCCATAATTCTAGTTCAGAATGGCAACAGATTAAGGATGCTGCAGAAAGGGCACGACGTGTGGCAGTCATCAGTGAAGATGAAGCGGGTGAGATGACATGTTCAGATTTGTTGGAGGCTCTTGAATTGAACCGATGCCTTTTTATAATGAAGTATGGACACCACCTGATCTTGTAGTTTCAACTTCTCTGAATTAAACATCTCACATAGTTTTCCTTTTCCTCGTGACAGTTATATTCATGGCTCACAGCTGTTAGAAAATCCAGATGCATTCGATACATCGGAGGCTGCTGAAAACACTGCTGCAGCCCTTGGGAGGGTCCTGATGCTCGACCTTATACTAAGGAATGAGGATAGACTCCCATGTCGTCAGCTTGGATGGCGTGGTAATTATGCAAATATATTATTTGCAGATAAAGTGGTCTCTGCTAACATGGATGCATTGGAGGAAGCTCATGATTCTACCATTAGACGATACAAACCACATATTATGAAAAGTCTCCAGAAAGAGAGGAGGGCAATTTCAGTAAATGGCAGACTAGATTCCCATGACCCTGAACCTATGTCTGAGGGCTCTGATGCCTCCAATGAGGACTGTCACACGTCCAGAAAGAAGCAAGTAATGGATGAAGCAAAAAAAGTGATTATTATATTGTGGCGATTGACTCCGGCGTTCCTCGCAGGCCGCCTGCTGGAAAACGGGCAAAAGATCAAGAAAATTATCCGAAGGTGGTTGAGCTTGTACTCAACAATTTGGAATACTCTTCTAATCTGTTGTATGAAGTATCTGTGGGAAAACTGGGGTTTCCTGGAACTGAAGAAGCTGATGTGCCAACTGATTCTGGTTCCTGTCTCTCTTATTCTGATATGGTAGCAGTTGTTAGTGCATTTCGAGGAGGATTTCGTGCCGCTCTTAGAGACCTGCAGGGCTTCCATATATTTCTTCTCACACTTTACCAGAAGTTGGATGGTCTTCTACGAATTCTCCTATCAATTATTAATAGAGGCCTTGCTGATTCCGACAAGGATGATTCTGGTGTTTTAGACTCACCATCATATTCTGCAAGGTGTAGTTTTAGTTCCCCTTCTCCTGCATATAAGGAACGTGGTGGGACTGAAACACATGCAGATTCAAGTGATTCTGAAACTCAGAAAGGTGTGCTTAAGTTGTCACCTGCAGCACCTCGAGAATGCCCTGACACCTCTTCTCCAGTCTGTCGAGATAACTGGAATGGGAGGTATTTTAAAGGTTGTGGAGAACTTCCCCGTAGTTTGCGTCTGACAATGAAGCTCCGTGACTTCAACAAGTGTGCCAAGGTTAGAAATCTTCGAGCAGAGCATGGGACTGTTTGATTTTCCTTTTACCCTCACTATATGGTGATGGAAAGCTTAAAGTCACGATAAAGTTCCAGAAGATTTTATCTGAATATATGTTCAAGTTGCTTTGCTTGTGACCATAATTTCCTTCTTAAATAATTTGACCAGATTCAAGAACTTCAAGATTAAATTGATCAGCTTTAGGTGACTTGAAAATTTTAATTTAAATTATTTTATCTTTTAATAGACATTGAATTGTCTGCTGTAGATGTTTTGTTCCTATTTGAAATCTGAATGTTTAGGCCATTGTAAGATGTTTCATTGCATGAGCAATATAAATATGAGTCTATGAGAATTTTGGCATTTCATAAGTATAAATTCTTTTGTTTTATTATTTAAAATTTTATCCATGATTTCTTTTCTTTTTGAGGCTTATTTTATAAACAAATTATTTGGCATTAACAGCAACACTTTTGTGGTTTTGGCACTTCCATTACTTTTATGCTCTCACTCTATTTTAGGATTGCCGATGCATTCCTTCCTTCAGTTTAGTGACATAATATGCTGGCCATAGGTCGATGCTGAGTTGAACAAGGAGCTGGAACAGTGGAATGAAATGCTTCGAACAGATGTCATGAAACTGTGCCAGGAGAACAACTTTAATACAGGCTTTTTGAGGGGAACGATAATAACATTGCTGTTGATGCTTATGAATTGAAGGTGATCCTCAACTTCTTTTATGGAAAATTCTGTATGGAGATTAGACTTAGTTATCACTCTTTCTCAGGTCCGACTTGAACATATACTTGAGAGGATAGCATTGATCTCAGATGCTGCAAGTACAGAACGGCCCTCTCCTATTACAGATTGCTTGTTCATTGGTGGAGCTCTAGCTGCAAGGTCTATGTACACTCTTCAGCACTTGGGTGTCACACATATACTCTGCTTGTGTACCAATGAGATTGGACAATCAGACTCTCAGTATCCTGACCTTTTTGAGTATAGGAACCTCCCGGTAAGCATTTTTCCTTACTTTTTCTTTTTAATTTTCAAAGAGGAAATCGTTGTTCCTTCTTTTGAAGAATTTAGTGCTAAAGTGAATTCTGAATAAGAAACTATCAGAGAGAAATGGGAAGTTTGAGTCCAATCAGGAGTAGAACTTGATAAATGTGTAGAAGCCCAATTCAACTTAAAAACTTAAACTGCTAAATTTTGGGCCTAATCATCTATATTAATCATTCTACCTTCACTAATTATTCTATATGAGACTGAACCTCACGCATGGTCTTCAACATTCTCCTCTATATAACCTAATTTAACACTTTTTCAAGTCCAATCCACTATTCTCCAAATAAGCTTTGTGCTCAGTTAGTCTTTTGAGTGCCACTTTTACTGCTCCAATCTAAAGGCCCAGTCTCTATTAACCATACTTCACCATAGTGTATAACCCTTGAGGTGATAGAGTTATCCAATTTCCAAAATCCATATTTCACTATACTCTGTAAGAGTCTGCTCTTTCAAGAATCATGCCCAAACCCTCTGAATCATGCTCCATCAAGTCTGCTTATTGCATCCACTAGGCACACCATGACTACCATAACTCAGCTCTAGTAGCCTGCATACCACCGCTTTGTCCCTCATTACTCTTTTGAGTGCAGCTGTTTCACTACACTTTCACAGAAGTCCCTGTTTCAAGAACTATGCCAAAGCTTGCACTTAAAATCTATAACATACTTCATTGAAGCTACTTGTTGAACCCTTTCAGTACAGTGCAATTACCATGATACAGTTATACCAGCCTGCTATCATTCTTTACAAGAGCTACATATATTGGCACTTTTACAACTCGCGAGTTGTCCATGATCGTTGGCCTTTAACTCTAATATCACTTGCTGGGGAGAAACAAGGAGTTTTGAGTCCAACTAGAAGAATGATAGTTAGTCATTAAGTTTTGGAGCTGATCATGTATATTAATCTTCTACCTTTCAATAATTATTTTATATGGTACTAGACCTCACACATGATCCTAAACAAGAACGCATGGTTGTAGTTTGATTCTTGGAACTTATTAAATCCGAACCACCTAAGTCTTATGGCAACATGATTTTATATCTTCTATCATAGCAAAAGTAAATTGCTTTGAGGCTCCCATCTTCTATCATAGGAAGAGTAAAATGTCATGAGGCTCCCATTAGTGCACGTGTTCCTTAGGCCCATATAATGCTGATTTTGTAGTTGAATATATTCAACCATCACTTATGTGTCATCATTTCCATGAGTTACACCAATCCCTCCATCCACGTGACAAGAGAATCTTTTCATGTGTGAAATAGACACCCACTAGCATTGCTCTTTATCACAAGCTTTTATACAATAGAAATAGTAGGATGGTGTTTCCTTTAATCATGTAGCTTGTTGCTAATCTCCATCTTATCATTTGCCTAGTCTTCGGGAATATTGTAGGGTTTCTCCATGGTTCCATGAGTTTAAATAACAACTTATAAATCTCCCTACAGGCGAATGATCTCCCAAATTTTTGTGGCAGCCTTTTTGGCCTAGATTTTTCCTTTGTCAGGAATTTGTTATTAGTTTTTAAATTATCATAAAAATTAGCTTAATCATTCAATGAAACCTTCTCAAATTCAGAATTTGAATGGAACCTGACAATTGACTCTGTTTTTCTGGGAAGGCTTGGAGGATGGTGAGATGGCAGTGGTTATATTTTATAGAAAATTATCAGTGCACTTGTGTTTTTGGACTATTGATGTCATTTAGGCAGAAATGGATCAGGGACTCAGGGTGTTATATCAGTATTGTTTTTCTATTATTATCTATAAGTATAAAAATGCTCGGAATATTTATATAAATACGACTTTTATTGCATAACAAATACAGACTTACCTTATTATCCTTGGTGTGGTCATTGTTTTAACATGATTGATTACTTGCTGTTTGCTTCACTATCATGTTGTTCTTTCATATTTAGCATATTTACCTACAAAATAGAGGAAAAGGAAAAGCACCAAAGTTCATCCACCATGCCATTGAGGTTGAATTTTGAAGCAACTTAATGCACTTGTACGAGATCTCGCACTACTTTCAATGGCAAAGCACCCTCTTCTGCTTTATTATGGACCCACCCATTTTGACATTCAATAATCACTCCATGAAACCTTCATAAGACTTATTGAAACTCCATGTGTCTAAGTTTGTGCAAGTCCTGTAGAAGTTAAGCTGCAGGAAACGCCTTGCCATATTCTTTTAAGCTTATGTTTCAGAAGCTCTCTTTTTCAAGTTTGTCACAAAGTATAGTGTGAAGGACTTCCCTTTTGCTCCCAAATTTGGTTAAAGATGTTGGGCTAGCATAAACCTTATATTCAACCACTTGAGAAAGGGCATTTTCTGTTTGCAGGATCTGCCTTCTCCATGTCTGCAAATGAAAACAGACTAATATGGACATATTTCCGGCATATTTGAAAGATGCTGACCATTTGATTTCCTATTATAGTTTTAAGAGAATTATCTTTGAGGAACAGTATGCAGTCATGAATATCATCAATGAATTTCTAAGCATGCAGTTATGTCTTCAGACAAATTTGCTGGTTATATGCATATCCCATATTATTTCCTTATTTGCTACTTATATAACATTTTGATGGCTTACCTTCAGATAGCTGACAACGATGATGAGGACATAAGCGATATCTTTGAAGATGCTTCTGATTTCATTGATTATGTTGAGCACTTGGGGGGAAAGGTATTGGTCCATTGTTTTGAGGGAAGAAGTCGAAGTGCAACAGTGGTACTTGCTTACTTAATGCTAAGAAAGTAAGAGTTGAACTAAGCTAAGTTGTCACTTAATTTTAAAATATAAGCATTTAGCCTGGTTCTCTCTCAAAGAAACATTTGGTCAGGGTGTGATTCTTAGATGCCATTGTCTTCAGGAAGCTCACTCTCTTAGAAGCATGGAACATGCTTAAGAAGGTGCACCGCCGAGCCCACCCAAATGATGGCTTTTGTAAAACCCTCTTGGATCTAGACAAAAGGCTACATGGGAAATATTCTATGGAGTGGCAGCAGAAGAAACCTATGATGAAGATATGCCCCATGTGTGGGAAGAATGCAGGCCTGAGCAGCAGCTCACTCAAGCTCCATCTACAGAAGTCCCACAGAAAGATTTCATTAGGCAGTGTGGACAGTGCGATGACCCTAGAGATACAGAAGGCTGTGGAGGCGCTTAAAATCAACCGCAGTGGCAGTGTTAGTCCGACTCAGAAGCAATGCTAGTCACTCGTTGATGGATTTTCTCATTAATATTTGTTGAATGGGGATTGCATTGAAACAAGGATAGAATCCCAGTTTTGCTCAATCAGTAAATCCAGTTTTTCTGGGACTAACTCAGCTTTGAGTGAATGAGTACTCATTTATGTTAAGATAAACGCCTGAAAGTTACGGTTTGGTGAAAAATAATGGGACTTCCATGGAAAGGATAAGAATAATACTCCTAGTGATTATAGATGATACTATTGCTGTATTGTTTTAAAACTAGGTGGTGAACCGTACAAAATACATAGTTCACATGATGATTGATATTGATTGTTTATGGTGAGAAATTCATGGCCTGTCTGATTGGGCTCTTACTGACTCTCTTGCAGATCAGTCTTCTGCTTGTGGTTGACCGTGACTTAAAATCAACTAGAGAATCCTTGTAGAATATCCAGTTTTCCTCTGTCCACCTCCAAAATGAGGGCTGAAACTTTTTGTGATTAAGTGAAATACAAATAAAGCGGATGCGAAGGAAAGGAATCAGTTCAAAAGAAGAAAATGGATCCTAAATTACACTCAGATCTAATTTCATGAATGCAGAGTGTTAATATGCATTATACGATAGATAAAATCTCACTGCTCTACATAGGACATCTAATTCTAAGATAATAGACTAAAAGAGTCCACTTGGTGCAAATTAATGCTATTGTAATCTCATGTAAGGTTTAGAGAATCCAAATAAAATCTCTGTGCCTGTTTATAATGCAAAAGGCTCGCTTTATCCATCATTAACTGCTTTCTTTTGATGATTAATTCTAAATAACTTCTGTTTGTAAGCCAATTCTTCCGTATATAATTAATTTTTTTGTATGGGTAAGGGATGATGTATCATCTTGCTCAAGTGTCATGCATACATAATAATATAATGAGTTATTCATTAAAGCTGATAGATAAATGAGTTAAATTTAGATGTAAGCATTTAGATTTGCACGGTATAAATAGATTGACTTGCTCCAACCCAAACAATGTGCAAACCCGCCGGGATAACGCCTAAAATAATGGTATTGAATGAAACAATTCGTAGAATGGATTGAAATGGTCACAATATCTATTTAATAAAACTAGAATCAACTCTCATTACTTGTGTTTCTCCGCATTTCGTGCGCTTCCATGCACCGCTATTCCCTCCCCTTCGCACTTCTTTTCTATTTTCTTTTGGCCAAGAAACTAAAACCAGAAGAAGATCGACTCCATTCTCTACTCGAAAACCACCTTAATTTCTATCACCAGCCAACCTGGTGTCCAAAATCCTAACCCCCGAAACAACTCTACGTATAAATTTAAACATCTTTTCTTCTCTTGGACCAGCTAGAAGAAGAAGAAGAAGAATAAATCCATCGATCCAAAAGTTTTGGATATAATTATCGAACCATGGCAACCTTCCTCTTCTTTCTCTTTCTCTGTCTCTCCATCGCCCTCAAATCGACCACCGCCTCCGACGCCGGTACGGGAATCGGGCACCTTAACGAAGCCTGCAAGCAGACTTTCGACGCCGAGCTTTGCGTCAAGGCCATGTCCGTCTATCCCGAGAGCCAGACCTTCGACTTCCACGGCCTCGCCGGCCTTGCCATCCGGGCAGCCGCCTCCGCCGCCGGCAACGCCTCGTCCTACGCCTCGGGCCTCCTCGACGAGGGGAAAATCGTGGACGAGGGCTTCCAGCAGTGCCTCTTCGACTGCGAGGAGTGCTTCGTGGACGCGTTCGAGCAGCTCGACGAGGCGACGGTGGCGATGGACAAGAAGGCGTACGACGACGTCAACTTGTGGGTGACGGTGGCCAAGACGGACGGCGAGTTGTGCGACCAAGGGTGCAAGAATGTGAGGTCGGACACGAAGGTGCAGCTGGACGCTAAGAGTTTGGAGTTCAGCAAGCTTTGCGGCATCGTTCTCAACATGACCAGCATCCTCGCCACGAGCCATTAAGACATCATCATCTTTTCTAGCTTTAGGTTTCTTCCTCAAACTAAGGCGTATTTATGATCCGTATTCCATAACCTGGATCGTTGTTTATAGATTAATTCACTTTTTTTTTTTTTTTTCCAACAGGATACCAGCATCGAAGGTATTCCTCTTATGATTATATATTTTGTGATTCATTAGAGAACTGATCTCTGGACAAATTTGAATGCGTGAGAGATCTAATCGAATCGTGGAGATTTAGCCTAACCATAATTCAATCAGGTTCCAGGTTTTGGTTGGTTTGGTTGGGTTTGATCAAATCAGGAGCTTCTGAACATCTCAATATGGTCGAGGAGCAAATGCAAATCCTTTTATATCGATGAATAAATTATTACAAATTTTTTATATATGAGTTACCATTAAGTGTTTGTAATTTTAATTTTATAAAATTTATTAAATAAATTTTATCCAATAATACAAGAAAGACGAGCCTGCTATTGTTTAAAAAGTGATCTATATTGGATGATGTGATGTGGTTGATGATTTATATGGATCTGAAGCTCAATAGTGATTCAGGATTGAATGGCATTTTAAGATTTCTAATAAATAAATTAGGCCCTCTTTTCTCTCCTTATATATTATAATTTATTTTTTTTCATTAAGAACATCATTAGAAAAGAATTAAGAAATAGAAAAATCTAGTCTTTGCATTATTGATAAATTCTTCAACTCTTGCATAAATTATGATGCAAATAAGTACGATAATAAATTTTTATTTTATCACTATTTGAATTCTCAAATTTTATATAAGATTCTTTCTTGCATATTTTTTTATTATAATTTAAGCATGCATTGGAATGTATTAGAATTTCATGGATCTTGAGATTTTTTATTTCCTCTGCCAAGATTTTTCGAGCTATAGATTTTTGGTGCTTCTTGACCTAGTTTTGATGGTGTTGTTTCTTTCCTAATCTCTGATTAGATTTAATAATTTTTTTAAAAAAAACAAGAAAAGGTACCTTTCCTCTTATTCTTCCCCTTCATCTTCTAAACCATGCGCCTTTCTATTTTGTTTGTACGATCATTCCTTTTGTGATGCTCTTCCCAAATAGTCTCACATCGGATAATTAAGGAAGGGTTGAATGATTTATAACCAATAGGCATGCAACATGAAACTCGGGTTTCTTCAACCCTAATCCTAATTCTATTTGGTAAAATATCAATCCTAACCCTATTTGTAAAATCTCAACTCTAGTTCTATTTTTAAAAATATAATTCGGTTAAAATTTGGATTGATGAAAAAAAAAAAAAAACCTGAATAAGACCTTGGCAGGTGATCTAAAGATATAGATTTCAAAATCCAATTTGAAAGAGGCAACCTGCTTCCTCTTGTGTGTAAAAGTTTGATGATTCTTTAATTTTTTTAAAAAAAAATATTAATAACAAGGTTGAAAGATTTTTTTTTGGAAAAAAAAAAATCTCGACGTACAGCGCCGAAAACTTAGAACATACGAGAAACGATTCTCTTTTTAGATTGCAACATTGGTCCTCATGTCATAACATCTCTTGTAAACCTTCTATCAAACTAAAACTTCTAGAAAAAGAAAGAAAGAAACTAAGAAAGAAAGACATATCCATCATCCATATTTCTCACAGAAATATTCAATCACCAGCTAACAAAATTATATATTGAAATTTTCATTTAAATCGCACGATCCCGGATCCAGATAGAGATAACCAAGATAAAGGGAAGATAAGAAAAAAAAAAAAAAGACAAAAGAATTTATATAGATAGTTATTGCTTTGGAATCACAGAGTTAATCAAATGATTCAAATATGGAACTTCCAGCCGTCTACCAAATAATAGATCAAATCTAATAAAACCAAATCAGTAATCCCCAATTCAGATATACAAATATTAAGGAAAAAAAAACTCCTCGAGAATTTCAAAATAAATCAATGAATAAATAAAATATCCCTAATAAATAAAATATCTTAGTATTGAAAATAGTAAGAATAGGTGAGAACGAAGTTAAAGAAAGAGACCCACTTTGGCTTCCTCAAAATCTACCGGGTTTCTCTATTTTTTATTATCGGATTCAACGTTTTGACCTCAATCCAAGATCGGATCAATTACAAATTGATCCGGATTAAATTTGAATTTTTTGAATTTGGGTTAGGCAAACATGAGTACTAATACTATTGCCGATCAGATTTGGATTGAACCCAACACAAATTACACCCTTCCTCTCAGGCAAAATTTTCAAAATATATGAGGTTTTATCTAAAAAATATATTTATATATAATTTATAGTTTTAAACGTACTTGTTTCCCCAAAAAGCCCGAGCTATTTGCTTTGCTGACGCTGATCATCTCGGCAAAGCCCTTTTTTTTTCCGTAGTATAATGGCTAGATTGTCTACGTCAATTTCATCGCCTACCACTGCGATCGTGTCCTCTTCTATTGATGTAGATACTACACCTGCCATGCCATCATCCACAAAAGCAGTTATAAGAAACTTTGTCAACTAATTGTTAAGGGAAACTTGCAACGTAGGATGGCATCGTACTCCAAATTAAAACTAAGAATTCACACGAGAAGGAGCAAGTACTTCATCAATTTCGTGAATTAATAAATTCTTAGTTCCCTACTATTAAGCTGGCAAGAATAATAGATAAAACTATTTTAGTTTCATTGACGGAGAAAGCTAAGGATTGATTTTCTTTCCTTCTGCAAAGAAATTATATCCACTCTCTTCAGGGATGACCTCTATCCACTCTCTTTGGGGATGACCTTTATCACTGCATTCTATCCACTCCTTTTATTCCGGATCATACATATGTTGTCAGGATTTGGAAGAGATCATGTCTATTTCGGGCTCCTATTAGAGACCTCATGAGGATTTATAGGCCACAGTCCCAGCAGTCTTCGAATGTGGCATGGATTTGGCATCTCCCTATTCACCCTAGGGTTCGGCTTTTTTTTTTTTTTTTTTCTGGAAACTGGCTTGGAACTGTCTTCCCACCTGCTTCCTTCTCTCAAGGCGTGGGTTGAGCATTCAGCCCACTTATCCGTTATATAGTCTTGAGGAGGAGTTGGTTGACCATACTATTTTCACCTATTTCAGAACCAGACATATATGGCAGATTTCTGATGACTAGCCATGTTGGTACTTCTTCTCCTCGAATCTCTTTTTTGGGGTTGATCAGGTGAGACTTGAAATGGGGTATCCACCAGAAGGTTACTACGAGGGCTTATATTGCTAACCAGATTTAGTTATCTCGAAACTAGTTGGTGTTCACTGATGAGATGGCTCCTTCAGGATCGTCAAGACAGCCTTCTCCTTAGCGGCGGAGTATACTCTTTATCACACAGATCTTGATTCTGACAACCTTGACCTCTAGAGCTCCCATACTGCCCTGGCAGTGCACCGACGTATGGTCTTTATTTCTTAGGAGCCCCCATCTCTAGGGTTTGTCAAAATTAATTTTGATGGAAGTGTTCGGGGTAGAACTACAGGATCGGCTTTTGTGATACATGGGCCCTATGGTGAGTTGTTGGCGGTTGATGGGTTCAGCCTTCTTGACTCATCAATGCTTCTAGCTGAGCTGTCTGCGGCTTGGACGGGTATCTCCTACGCCATCCGTGTTCTAGGTGCCCATTGTCTTATCATCGAGAAGGATTTTATCACTGTTATCTGCTGGCTCTGTCAGGACCTCAGCGTCTACTTGCCATCCAAATCCTTGATTATCGACATTCGATCCATCCTTCAGGGAGTTTAGAGTGCCCTCATTCGACATATCTATAGAGAAGCTAACTCTGCGGCCGACTGAATTGCCGCTAGGGTTGCTGATCATTCTGAATACTGGAGCTGGATGCAGGGAGATACTTGCCCTCCTATTCTGACCCAACTTTTGTATTCTGATATTTTGGGCTTGACTCATCCTAAATTGATGTAATCATCCATCTGCACAAAAAAAAAAATTTATATCACATTAGCTTAAGATTTCTTTATATTGTCAAAAAAAAAAAAGTAAACGAAACAGAAACGAGCCATCTCTGGAGTAAATAGATGGATTGAGACAAGATGCTAATATGTTAGTAATAATTAGAATTGATGGGGCCAGTTGACTCCATAAAAAATGAAATTTTGGATGACCCCAAAGGCCCGGATTCTAACTCCAGCGATGGCTTTCAGCGTCGGTCTCCTGCGCTAGCCAGAGGCCGACGGCTCAGCGTCGGCTTCCAGCGTCGGCCTCCAGCGCTAGCCAAAGGCCGACAGGCTCTGCGTCGGCTTCCTGCGTCGGCCTCCAGCGTCGACTTCCTGCGTCGGCCTCCAGCGTCGGCTTCAAGCCCTGGCCAAAGGCCGACAGGCTCCAGCGCTAGCCAAAGGCCGACAGGCTCAGCGTCGGCTTCCTGCGTCGGCCTCCAGCATCGGCTTCAAGCCCTGGCCAAAGGCCGGTAGGCTCCAGCGCTAGCACCTGAGGCAGGCACATCAAAGGCCGACGCCCGCCAAAGGCCGACAGGCTCCAGCGCTAGCACCTGAGGCCGGCACGTCAAAGGCCGACGCCCGCCAAAGGCCAGCCCCTCCAAACTAGCCGGCCCCAGCACATTCCTGGCCGGCCACGACGTCTCCAAACTGACCGGCCCCGGCACATTGCTGGCCAGCCTTGGCCTCTCCAAGCTAGCCGGCCCCGGCGTCTTCACGCCATGCGGCCCTTACTTCTCCAGGCAACTCGGCCCCGACGTCTCCAGTCCCGCCGAGTCGGCCAAGGCCATCCCAGGCCGGCCCGACTCGGCCCCGGCGTCTCCAGTCCCGCCGAGTCGGCCAAGGCCATCCCAGGCCGGCACGACTCGGCCCCGGCGTCTCCAGTCCTGCCGAGTCGGCCAAGGCCATTCCAGGCCGGCCTGACCCGGCCCTAGCGTCTCCAGTCCCGCCGAGTCGGCCAAGGCCATCCCAGACCGGCCCGACTCGGCCCCGGCGTCTCCAGTCCCGCCGAGTCGGCCAAGGCCATCCCAGGCCGGCCCGACCCGGCCCCGGCGTCTCCAGTCCCGCCGAGTCGGCCAAGGCCATCCCAGGCCGGCCCGACTCGGCCCCGGCGTCTCCAGTCTCGCCAAGTCGGCCAAGGCCATCCCAGATCGGCCCGACCCGGCCCCGGCGTCCCCATTCCCACCAAGTCGGCCAAGGCCATCCTGGGCCGACCTGACTCGGCCCCGGCGTCTCCGGTCCCGCCGAGTCGGCCAAGGCCATCCCAGGCCGGCCCAACTCGGCCCCGGCGACTATTGTTCCGCCGAGTCGGCCAAGGCCGTCCCAGGCCAGCCCGACTCGGCCCATCATCTCCAGGCCCGCCAGTTCGGCCCCAACAAGACGGGACCCCCGGTTCCCGCCAAATCAGCCCCAGCAATTCAAAAATCCGTTCCTCTGATGCGTGCCGCCCGATAGGGCTCGATGCGCACCGCTCGACAGCGCCGATGCGCGCCGCCCGACAGCGCCGATGCGCGCCGCAGCGCCAACATGCGCCGCCTGATAGCGCCAGATCTGACAATCCAACGGCTCCGCCGGCTGATGGGACGTGGACCCACGTGATCGCGCCAACGTCACCCCCTATAAAAGGGTAAACTACGTCGGGAATCGGGTAAGGCATGATAACGCACATTTTACACACTTGATGCCCTAACTCTCGGAGGAACTACCTGATCCTTCTGAGACTTCTCCCTTCTCAAGAGCTCTCTTGAGCTCCTTCTCTGCTGTGACCTCTACCACTAACTTGGGCGTTGGAGAGTCCCACCGGAGAACCCTCTCCGGTCTTGGGACTTCTTTGCAGGCAACCCGGTGAGGAAGAAGAGCCTCTATTCCCGACGTCCAGGAGGGGTGATCGAGCGTCATCAGATTGGCGCGCCAGGAAGGGGGGCGCTAAGAAAAAGTAGCGAATGATCTCCTGAAGCTACATCCGTCGTCCCCTTTTTCACCCAGAAGCCATGGCGGTGACGCAAGCTTGGGATGCCTCTGTCAGCTGTCCGGCTGGGCTCATCCCGCCAGCTGGACAGCAAGAGGCCAATCCCCCTGCTGCCAGCCTTCCTGTTGCCAGCCCGCCACCGGACGCCGCTGTCCAGACGGCGGAGCAGCTGGCAACCCTCTTCCAGCAAGTTCAGAACCTCACTGCCATGGTCCACGGGCTCCAGCAGCAGCAGTCCATGGCCACCCAGCACCAGACTGCTCCCCCCGCCAGCCAGATGTCGGCGAGGGGAGGCTCCCCCCAGCGAGGGACCGGCCGACGTCGAGCTTCCCCCAGGAAGCCTCGCCGCGAGCCTCCCAAGCGGCCACGGTCTCCCGGCCATGGCCCAGCGAGCTTCCTCCCAAGCCACATCATCGCGGGGAACCCAGGCGGAAGTGCCGACTCCCATCCCCATCTTCTGCCTCCTCTTCTTCTTCTTCCTCCGAGCCATCCCGGAGGGCTCCGACGATCAACCTCTAGGCGGAGGAACGCCTGGAGGAGTACAACCGGCGCCTCGACGAGCTCCCCAGGAAGATAAACCACCAGCCGGAGGAAGAGTTCGACACTCGTCCTCCTTACACCCGCCGCATCCTGGAGGAACCGGTTCCTTCCAGGTTCCGCTTTCCCCAGGTGGACCCATACGATGGTACAACCGACCCTCTCGACCACCTCGAGAGCTACAAGGCCATGATGCAAGTCCAGGGCGCCTCAGACGCCCTCCTCTGCAAGGCCTTCCCTGCGACCCTGCGGAAGGCCGCCCGTGCGTGGCATTCCCGCCTGTCCCCCCACAGCATAGACTCCTTCCGGGAGCTGGAGAGGGCATTCCTGGCACACTTTGACGCCTGCCGCCGGATCCCAAGGGTGGCGGACAGCCTCTTCTCCGTCCGCCAGAAGGAAGGAGAGCCCCTGCGGGACTTTGTGTCCCAGTTCAAAACTGCCGCCCTCGAGGTCTACCATCTCGATGATGCGGTGGCCACCCTGGCGCTGAAGCGGGGACTTCTTCCGTCCCGCTTCACCTTCTCCCTGGACAAGAAGCCTCCGAGCTCCTACTCTGACCTCCTCCTCCGGGCCCAGAAGTACATCTGGGCAGATGAAGCCGACCTCACCCGCCAGGAGTCTTCGAAGGGCTCCAGCCATAAATTCGCTCTCCCTGAGCCGAGCGGACCTCCTCGCCATCGCCGATCCGACCCCCTCGCCGGTCCGACAACCGGCGCCGAAGCCCTGTCCCCGACGAGGGTAAGCTCACTCCTCTCCTCGCCCCTCGATCCCACATTCTGATAGAGATCGAGGGCGAGCCCTACCTTCAACGTCCCCCCCCCATGAAGAAAGGTGTATCCCGCGACAGAAGCCGCTACTGTCGATTCCACCGGGACTACGGCCACGACACCGATAACTGCTACAATTTGAAACGGGCTATCGAAGAGCTCATCCAACGGGGCTACCTCGGCAAGTATGTCCAGAAGATGCCACAGCCGCTGCCGGCCATCATGGGGCCTCCACCAGCTCAAGCCGCCGTCGACAACACTCCCACAGAGCGAACTGTCGGGATGGTGTCCTGGGGGTCAGCCTTTGTGTCCAAGCGGCCGAGGGGGGAGGATGCTCTAAATAATGTAATGCCCAGGGGGGAGACTGCTGTAATGAAAAATGTAAACAATGAAGGCGTAGTCATCGCTATGACGATCGCCAAACACCCTGTAAAAAGGATTTTAGTTGATAGTGGCAGCTCAGCTGACATCCTTACTTACGACGCCTTTGTTCGAATGGGTTTATCTGTTGACTCCCTTCAGCCCGTGGCGGCCCCGCTAGTTGGATTCACCGGAGACTCTGTGAGGGTTGAGGGCGAAATATCTTTGCCCGTGACGGCCGAAACCCCGCCATGCCAAAGCACCGTGATCATGAAATTCATGGTTGTGAGGGTCCCTTTGGCATACAACGCCATTCTTGGGCATCCCGGCCTGAATCTTTTGGATGCGATTATCTCCACCCGACGTCTATTGGTACAGTTCCCCACCAGCGAGGGAGTTGGAGAAATGCGTGGGGAGATGAGCCCGGTCTTACCTTGCTACCATGCGGCGTCGAGCCCTCTGGAGGCCGACCCGGCCCTGGAGGCATCTGACCCTAGAGATTCCGCCAAAGGAGGGGAGCCCGCCGAGCACCTCCTGACTTTCCCTCTCAGCGATGACCCAGCAAGAATCGTCCGTGTGGGACTCCTCCCCTTGGAGGACCGGGAGCGCCTCTTAGCTTTCCTACGGGCTAACTCGGACGTATTCGCCTGGTCAGCGTCCGACATGCCCGGCATTTCTCCGGAAGTCATCACCCACAAACTTAACACCGACCCGCACCACCTTCCAATCCGTTAAAAGAAGAGGAGCTTTGCCCCCGACCGACAAAGGGCGATTGATGAAGAAGTCCACAAGTTGATCAGCGCCGGCCATATCCGGGAGGCGCATTACCCAAGCTGGCTGGCCAACGTAGTCATGGTGCGCAAGGCAAACGGGAGCTGGAGGATATGCATAGACTTCACTGACCTCAACAAGGCGTGCCCAAAGGACAGCTTCCCCTTGCCAAGAATTGACCAGCTGGTCGATTCCACCTCTGGTCACGAGCTTCTCAGCTTCATGGACGCCTTCTCCGGATACAACCAAATAAGGATGGACCCCAGCGACGAGAAGCACACCTCCTTCATGACAGAGAAAGGCATTTACTGTTACAAGGTGATGCCTTTCGGCCTCAAGAATGCGGGAGCAACCTATCAGCGGCTGATGAACAAGGTGTTCCATGACCAGCTCGGCCGGAACATGGAAGTCTATGTGGATGACATGCTGACAAAGAGCACCCGCGCCGCCGACCACATCTCTGACCTGGAAGAAACTTTTAACAACCTCCGTCGCTTCCAAGTCAAGCTGAACCCTAAGAAGTGCTCTTTTGGGGTCACAGCAGGTAAATTTCTGGGCTTTATGGTGACCCAGCGCGGAATCGAGGCAAACCCAGAGAAGATCAGCGCCATTCTTGACATGAGGCCGCCATCCAACAAGAAGGAAGTTCAACAGCTAACTGGAAGGGTAGCGGCGCTGAGTCGTTTCCTCTCTAGATCGGCAGAGAGGTGCTTGCCTTTCTTCAAGGCCCTGCGGAAGGTGAACGGTTTCACGTGGACGGACGACTGCCAGGAAGCTTTCGAAGGCTTAAAGGCGTTCCTGTCCTCCCCACCGCTCCTCTCCAAGCCGGGAGACGGGGAGAGTCTCTTCCTTTACCTAACCGCCTCCTCGGAAGCCGTCAGCTCAGTCCTGGTGCGCCTGGACGCCGACGGAACCCAGAGGCCAGTCTACTACGTGAGCAAGGTCCTGCATGACGCCGAGGTCAGGTATTCCAAAACAGAGAAAGTCATTTTCGCCTTGATAATTTTCGCCCGGCGTCTTCGCCCGTATTTCCAAGCCCATCCCATCATGGTGCTCACGGACCAACCTCTCCGAGCCATCCTGGCCCGTCCGGATACTTCGGGTCGACTCGCCAAATGGGCTATCAAACTGGGGGAGTTCGACATCTCTTTCCAAGCATGACTAGCCTTGAAGTCCCAGGTCCTGGCCGACTTCCTGGTCGAGTGCACTTGGACGGAAGAGGATCCCAAGGAGGTCCCCGGGGAGCAGCCCAAGCCCGAGCCGAGGGACGATGGAAAGACCTGGATCCTTCATGTGGACGGCGCATCGAATTCTCAAGGAAGTAGAGCCGGCCTCATTCTTGTCGGGCCGGAAGGAGAAAGAGCCGAATGCGCCCTGAGATTTCTTTTTGAAGCCACCAACAACCAGGCGGAGTACGAAGCCCTCCTGGCCGGGTTAAGACTAGCCCAGGAGGTTGGAGCAGAGCACCTCAGAGCCTACACGAACTCGCAACTCGTCTTCGGGCAAATCAACGGAGAGTATGAGGCGCGCAACCCCGTTATGGCGCAATATCTGAAAAAGGTTCAACTCTTGACCTCCTCGCTGCCCTACTTCAGCATCAGCTACATCCCCCGGAGCGAAAACGCAAAGGCGGACATCCTCTCTCGACTGGCTATCTCCGCCGACGGCCTGACAAGGGACGCCTACATCGAATATCTAGAAAGGCCCAGTGTAGAGGGCGGGGAGGAGGTCCTCCCGCTCACCCCAGAACCTACATGGATGGATGCCTATGTCCGCTACCTCACCGACGGCACCCTCCCTGACGACCGCAACGAAGCCAGATTGCTCAAGTGGAGGGCCTCCAAGTTCATCCTCCTCGATGAGCGCCTATACAGAAGGTCATTTTCCTACCCATTGCTTAAGTGCGTAGGCCCCGCCGACGCCGACTACATCCTCAGAGAAATCCACGAGGGCATTTGCGGAAATCATCTGAGGGGCAGATCCTTGGCCCAGAAGGCTCTCCGCCAGGGGTACTTCTGGCTCACTATGAAAGAGGATGCGGCCAAGCTAGTTCAAAGGTGCGACGGCTGCCAGCGCCACGCGCACATCCAGCATCAGCCACCTGCCCCGCTGAGCCCACTCTCGGCTCCGTGGCCCTTCGCCCAATGGGGGATGGACATCCTCGGACCGTTCCCCCCAGCTTCAGGGCAGCGGAGATTCTTGCTTGTCGCCATCGACTATTTCACCAAGTGGATCGAGGTCGAAGCGTTGGCCAAAATCACGGAGAGCAAAGTTAAGACTTTCTTCTGGAAGTCGATCATATGCCGCTTTGGCTTACCTCACACCCTCGTCACGGACAACGGTCGCCAGTTCAACAACGAGGCGTTCAAGACCTTCTGCGAGGAGCTGGGCATTCATCACCGATTCACCTCCATCGGCCACCCCCAGACCAACGGGTAGGCTGAGGTCATGAACCGCACCATCCTCAAAGGACTCCGGACTCGCCTAGACGGCTCCAAGGGGTGTTGGGTAGAAGAGCTCCCCAGTGTGATATGGGCCTACCACACAACGCCTAGGACCCCGACGGGCGAAACTCCTTTCAGCCTCTCCTTCGGATCCGAGGCCGTCATCCCCGTCGAGATCGGATTGCCCAGTCCACGAGTAGAGTCCTTCAGTGAGGAAGACAACCCCGCGCTGATTCGGGCCAACCTAGACTTCATCGACGAGGCGCATGACAGAGCGAGACTGCGCATGGCGACCTTTCGCCAGCGAGCGGCTAAGTACTATAACGCCCGGGTTCGTCCCAAGGTTTTTCGCCACGGAGACTTGGTGCTTCGAAAGGCCGAGGTATCAAAGCCTACCGAGGGGGGCAAGCTATCCCCCAACTGGGAAGGCCCCTACCGTGTCGCCGAGGCGCTCCATCGGGGGGCATACAAACTGGAAGAGCTTGACGGAAAGCCCATTCCACGCACCTGGAATGCGGACAACCTCCGCCGATATTATCAATGATGTACCCCCAGGAGCATAAGCAAAGAAAAAGGTCCTTTCTGGCGACACAGTTTGTCTTCCCTTGCGCAAGTCTCTCAAAAGGAGCTCACTAGCATCGCAGCCCACGGGACACCACTCGGCTCCGGCACGGCAGTGCCCCTGAGTTGGTTAAGACCCTAAAAGGCTCCGTACCCGGCTGAGTCACCACATGGGCGAAACATAAACCCCCAAGCTGGTTCAAAAGCTCACTGGCATCGCAGCCCATGGGACACCACTCGGCCCCGGCACGGCGGTGCCCCCGAGTTGGTTAAGACCCTAAAGGCTCCGTACCCGGCTGAGTCGCCACTTGGGCGGAACACAAACCCCCAAGCTGGTTCAAAAGGAGCTCGCCGGCATCGCGGCCCATGGGACACCACTCGGCTCCGGCACAGCGGTGCCCCCAAGTTGGTTAAGACCCTAAAGGCTCCGTACCCGGCTGAGTCGCTACTTGGGCGGAACACAAACCCCCAAGCTAGTTCAAAAGGAGCTCACTGGCATCGCGGCCCACGGGACACCACTCGGCCCCGGCATGGCGGTGCCCCCGAGTTAGTTAAGACCCTAAAGGCTCCGTACCCGGCTGAGTCGCCACTTGGGCGAACACAAACTCCCAGGCTGGTTCAAAAGGAACCTGACGACACCCCGCTCTCAAGTCACCCTTGGGGTTCACTCCCGGTCCCCGCGCTGGGGAGGGATTACTGGCCACCCTCGGCTGGCCAAAGGAGGCACACAGACGTCCATCCAAGGCAGCGCAAGGTACAAGGGTAAAAGTCCTACACTCCTTTCGCTTAGCCGATGCGGGGCACGCAAGCTCAAGGAGTGTGGGGAGCATTTGATGGGGCCAGTTGACCCCATGAAAAACAAAATTTTTGGACGACCCCAAAGGCCCGGATTCTAACTCCAGCGACGGCTTCCAGCGTCGGTCTCCTGCGCTAGCCAGAGGCCGACGGCTCAGCGTCGGCCTCCAGCGCTAGCCAAAGGCCGACAGGCTCAGCGTCGGCTTCCTGCGTCAGCCTCCAGCATCGGCTTCAAGCCCTGGCCAAAGGCCGACAGGCTCCAGCGCTAGCCAAAGGCCGACAGGCTCAGCATCGGCTTCCTGCGTCGGCCTCCAGCGTCGGCTTCAAGCCCTGGCCAAAGGCCGACAGGCTCCAGCGCTAGCACCTGAGGCCGGCACATCAAAGGCCGACGCCCACCAAAGGCCGACAGGCTCCAGCGCTAGCACCTGAGGCCGGCACGTCAAAGGCCGACGCCCGCCAAAGGCCAGCCCCTCCAAACTAGCCGGCCCCAGCACATTCCTGGCCGGCCATGACGTCTCCAAACTGATCGACCCCGGCACATTGCTGGCCGGCCTTGGCCTCTCCAAGCTAGCCGGCCCCGGCGTCTTCACGCCAGGCGGCCCTTACTTCTCCAGGCAACTCGGCCTCGGCGTCTCCAGTCCCACCGAGTCGGCCAAGGCCATCCCAGGCCGGCCCGACTCGGCCCCGGCGTCTCCATCCGGCCGAGTCGGCCAAGGCCATCCCAGGCCGGCACGACTCGGCCCCGGCGTCTCTAGTCCCGCCGAGTCGGCCAAGGCCATTCCAGGCCGGCCCGACCCGGCCCCGGCGTCTCCAGTCCCGCCGAGTCAGCCAAGGCCATCCCAAGCCGGCCCGACCCGGCCCCGGCGTCTCCAGTCCGCCGAGTCGGCCAAGGCCATCCCAGGCCGGCACGACCCGGCCCCGGCGTCTCCAGTCCCACCGAGTCGGCCAAGGCCATCCCAGGCCGGCCCGACCCGGCCCCGGCGTCTCCAATCCCGCCGAGTCGGCCAAGGCCATTCCAGGCCGGCCCGACCCAGCCCCGGCGTCCCCAGTCCTGCCGAGTCGGCCAAGGCCATCCCGGGCCGGCCCGACTTGGCCCCGGCGTCTCCGATCCCGCCCAGTCGGCCAAGGCCATCCCAGGCCAGCCCAACTCGGCCCCGGCGACTATTGTTCCGCCGAGTCGGCCAAGGCCGTTTCAGGCCAGCCCGACTCGGCCCATCATCTCCAGGCCCGCCAGTTCGGCCCCAACAAGACGGACCCCCGGTTCCCGCCAGATCAGCCCCAGCAATTCAAAAATCCGTTCCTCTGACGCGCGCTGCCCGACAGGGCCCGACGCGCGCTGCCCAACAGCGCCGATGCGCGCCGCAGCGCCAACATGCGCCGCCTGATAGCGCCAAATCCGACAATCCAATGGCTCCGCCAGCTGATGGGATGCGGACCCACGTGATCGCGCAGCGTCACCCCCTATAAAAGGGTAAACTACGTCGGGAATCGGGTAAAGCATGATAACGCACATTTTACACACTTGATGCCCTAACTCTCGGAGGAACTACCTGATTCTTCTGAGACTTCTCCCTTCTCAAGAGCTCTCTTGAGCTCCTTCTCTGCTGTGACCTCTGTCACTAACTTGGGCATCGGAGAGTCCCATCGGAGAACCCTCTCCGGTCTTGGGACTTCTTTGCAGGCAATCCGGTGAGGAAGAAAAGCCTCCGTTCTCGACGTTCAGAAGGGGTGATCGAGCGTAGAATAATTGTTGATTCGTCTGAAGGCGTTGGTGTCAAAGATTACCATCTAAGCAAACAGCAGCTTGAGGGCTTTGGAGCGCATCTTGGCGTTCTCCATCGGGACCTTCACCACTAGCTAGTTTTACCTGCAACAAAGCAACACACGGACTCATTAGATCATCTGTATTCACTTGCGACTTGCATTCATCTGGACTCCAAAGCACAAAGCACAAACGAATATTAATTATATTATAGTAATATAATTAATAATAATAAAATTAATTATATTACTATAATATAATTAAATTATATTATAATTTCTAGTTATTATATATAATAAATATGTAATTTTTATATATTACATTATATATTATATTCTATATTTTTATAATATTGCTGTATTATATTTTTTATATTTAATATTATAATATAATATTTTTTAAAAAATAGTTATTTTTTTAAAAGATATTATTTACAATGAAAATAAGACATAAAAATAATTTTTGCTTTTATTTACCAAACACATTTCTTAAATATCAGAAAATAGAAAGTAAAAATTATTTTCAGATGAAGAATAAAAAATAAAAAATGTTCTGAAAAACACAGCTAAGGTTCCACGATAGCACGATAGACATTGGTTTGCTTCTTATAATTTCATGCCAGTGGTTTACTGCATCGTCCAATAAACTGTGAGCGCAGCCGGTGGCTTCTCCTCCTCTTCTTCAGTAAAAACTGCTATCGATCCTGAGATCCAGCTGGTCTCAGCGTACAGTAAGGTAAGTGGAGCCCCTGCCTTTGACCCGCCCATCAGCATCGAAAGCGGCTTTGACACAAATTTCTAATATATATATATAAAGAAGCATTGCTCTGCCATTTGTCTTCACAGAACACGCTAAACAAAAGTTTCTGCAGAGCCCAAAATGAGCTATTTCATTACACAGTCCTACGGAAAAGGACGGAAGAATCTCGACGCGTTCATCAATTTTCCTGCTTGGCCTGCAACGAAAACAACAGCGACCTATCATGCAGATAGATGATATGATCCTATGGTAACAATTTCTCACACACCCTATCTGTAACTTTTCTCACTTCATTCTACGAAAAGAGCATACCCGATCCTCTCTACAAGTTGCCATCGGAACAACAACGTGCAATGTTACTAATTCTTCAGTTTTTTATTCTGTATAAGATGATTAATCCAAAAAATTTCATGCTTGAAAAAACATTAGGGGATGCTGTACAATTACAACATAAAAAAGATCATTAGCATTTGCTATTCATTTAATAGCCTATAGCTGTGCATCTTTCCATGAAAAGTTCGGAGGAACACAAAAGAACACATCAGACACTTGGCAAGAAAGCTCTCTGGTCTTCGGAAGCAGGCTTGTCTGACGTATCTGGACTCAACTTGCGGAACACAAGCTTCTGCTGGGGAAGCTGGCTATTGGAGAAGACTGTGACTTCAGTGTCCACTTGGATGGTGTCCTCGTCCTTGAAGTCTCCCCTCAATATACCCTTTGCCAGTTCGTTCTCCACGTTCTGTTGAATCACACGCTTCACCGGTCTAGCACCATAGTTGGGGTCGTATCCAAGGCTTCCCAGGAACTCAACCGTGGCATCCGTCACCTGAACTTTGATCTTCCGGTCTGCAACCCGCTTCTGTACTCTCTCCAACTGTTTACACAGATGCCATCATGTAAGTGTAAAGCATTCTAGCTACACCTCCAGATTAAAACAAATTTCTCCACTACATCAACAATAGTGTAGCACCTAAATGTAATAAAACATAAAAAATGAATTTATGAAGTTTGACAAGGCATTAATACAGGAGGCTGGTACCGCACTGGCCTCTAACAAAATAATCTAATGGTAGCAATTGAGTAAACATCTACAGCAATAAAAAATTAAAGGACAAATATTTAGGAAATATACACATATTAACCCCACTATCCTGAAAATAAAACCCTGCCAGTTGTTCTCCTTGTAACGTTCAGGAAGGTTTCAAAAGAGGCCCTCAGACGTCGGAGGCTGAGGTCCTGCATTGCATGTATGCAGAATGTGGGTGATTGTTTGAATTCACATGCCATTGGTATTTAGAACTGTGTGACCATTAATAAGGCTTATAAAAATAGATAAAATAAGTAGAAATTAGAAATAAATAAGTAATCATTAATGAGAAACAAGGAGAAAAAATATCCACTTTTGAACTTATTTTGCGATACACAACCTAGAATAATATGAAATCTTAATATAATACAATAATAATATTTTTCTCTAATATACCAATATATTAGGCATACCATACCGTACCAATACCAATATCGATACGAGTAGAGAAGATAAATCAACACTAGGCACAGAAGGCATGCTAAGCGTGCTGACCGTACCAATACTTTGAAATTTTACCAATACACCCATGGTGAACTATGGTCCATGCAAACATTATGTAAATAATTGACTAACAATTGACAGAGAGAGAAGGGAAGGAGGTGATGTCAATATCCGATTTGCTGAGGGTATCCTTTATAAAAAAAAACTAAAACATAAACAAGAATCCATACCTGCAACCTAACGATACAGTTTATTTGCTCACGATCTAGAGGCTGGAAAACGATATATTCATCAACACGATTCATAAATTCAGGGCGGAAAACGGATCTTGCAGCTTCCATCACTCTCTGTTTAATTACCTCATAAGCAGCATCCTTTGACCCGGTCTCGTCATTCATATTTAATATGTACTGAGAACCCACATTTGAGGTCATTATGATGACTGAATTGGTGAAGCTGACAGTGCGACCTTGTGAATCAGTCACCCTGCCATCATCCAGTATTTGAAGGAAAACATTGAACACATCAGAATGGGCCTTCTCAATTTCATCAAACAATATAACAGCATAAGGTCTCCTACGCACTGTCTCAGTCAACTGGCCACCTTCCTCATATCCAACATAACCAGGTGGAGCTCCAATCAATCTTGAGACAGCATGCTTTTCCATGTACTCGCTCATGTCTATTCTCACAAGAGCTTCCTCAGTGTTGAACATATAAGATGCAAGGGCTTTTGCTAGTTCTGTTTTGCCAACTCCTGTGGGGCCCATGAACATGAAGCTAGCAATTGGACGGTGCGGGTCTGATAAGCCAGCCCTTGACCGCTGGATAGCTTCTGCCACTGCTCTCACCGCTGGGTCTTGACCCACAACACGCTTGTGCAATTCCTCTTCCAAATGCAGTAGCTTCTCTCTTTCAGATTGTTGCAACTTGGAAATAGGAATTCCTGTCCATTTGCTGACAATTTCTGCTATGTCATCTCCAGTAACCTCTTCCCTGAGCATCGACTTCCCTGAATTTTTGTAGTCATCCAGTTCCTTCTCTGCAATTTCAAGTTGACGCTGTAAGGTATTAAGGCTCCCATACTTCAATTCAGCAGCTCGATTAAGATCATATTCACGTTCTGCCTGGTGGATCTCATAGTTCACCCTATCAATCTGTGTCAAGGAACAATACATCAGCAAAAAACACAAATCTAGCAGAAAAAGTCACAGGCAGCAACATGAAAACGTCATACAAATACAGAACAGTAGTGATGAATAATAAAACTAGAACCCCATCAATAAAGGTGGAACTCCTATTTCTTTGTTAATGACAAAGTGGAACTTTGTCCTGGTAAAAAAACAACTGCACATATCACTTGATGCCCTCACTTCAAGGCACCAGAGTATCACCTTAATTTCAAACAAATATCAAAGCATGGCACATGCAGAAAACCTGAATACAAATTGGTTGTGGCTACCGACCTTCCTACTCATCCTGCCCTTAATTGTTTACATCCTTTCATAGACATTTAACAATTTGTTCTGTCACTTTAACAGCTTCCCATGTTCAAGGATTATTTTCTTTAGACAGTGAGCTCAGAAAGCTACCACCTGCACAAGAAGCTGACCAAGCTGGAATGTGGAAGAGTGTGTCCTTATTAGAGAATTTGACTTTCTCATTCTATGTATGCACAACATTCTAAATGTTTGAACAATAGAACAAGAGTTGGAACAGTAAATATTTATTCTTTGTTCAAGCAAATTTCTTATATAATTTCAGATTAACTTACCAGTCCTAGTCAGATGATTCGTCTCAACAGTGAACATGAAAAAATTAGATGATATGCATGATTAAGCTCAAAAGACAAAACTGGCAATAATACCAGCTACCGTATATGCATACAATTCTATTAGACAATAAATTCCACAATAATAGGAAATAACTCTCTGTACCTCTTCTTTTATAGACTGAATACGCGTCATTACTGACTTTTCATGCTCCCACTGCTCAGTAAGTTCAGCTTGCTTCTTTTTCAAGAGTGCCAATTCAGCTTCAAGGCGGATTAATCTATCTTTTGAAGCTTTGTCTGTATCATTAGTTAAAGAAAGACGCTCCATCTCTAGTTTCAGTACAGAACGATTAGTCTCATCCAGAGCAGTTGGCTTGGACGTAATCTCCATTTTCAGTTTAGCAGCAGCCTCATCAACTAAATCAATAGCTGCAGCCAAGACAAATATCTAAGAATCCACTATTTCACTAAACAATAAAGTTTATTCTTCAAAGTCCATGCAGATATTCTGATTTTGAGCATGCAAAAAGGTACCCTGTCTGTCTCATTTAAGGGGGAAAAAAGAGGATTTTTATCAGAAATTTACCTTTATCAGGCAAAAAGCGCCCACTGATATAACGATCTGAAAGAATTGCAGCCTCCACAAGGGCGCCATCAGATATCCGGACCCCATGGTGCAGCTCATATCTTTCCCGCAATCCACGCAGTATAGAAATCGTGTCTTCAACAGAAGGTTGGTCAACATAAACTTGCTGGAACCGGCGTTCCAAAGCTGGATCTTTCTCAATATATTTACGATATTCATCAAGGGTTGTTGCACCGATACAACGCAACTCTCCCCGACCAAGCATTGGTTTCAGCAGGTTGCCTGCATCCATGGCGCCACTTGTTGCACCTGAACAGAAATGCTAAGTACATTAACAAGCATATAGAGTAAAATTAATGAACAGAAAAATAAGCATTAGGATGCTGATGGCAGAAAAAATGATACTTCACATATACATGTATGGGGCAGCACAAGGTCTTATTTGATTTAACTTGACGGTAAAAGTCAATAGATTTTAGCTTTAATATTGTCATAGATATATCATGTATGGCCACATGGTGTAAGTCTACCCTTATAACATATATGGAGGTGTTAGCTTCTGTTAAAGTATTAAGAAGGAAAAGAGAAAACAAAATAGCTCAAGGATCAAAGAGACTAGATATAAATAATGTGAAGAGATCTGATGACACTCGTTTCAACTATTTAATCATGGTGAAAAACCAACCATCATGTAGAACAACGTAAATTCAGTAAGGCCATGTAGGCTTAAAATTTATTTTATGGACAAAGTAATGAATGCATTATAAATTATTTAAATTTAAAAAACTATGTCAGTATATGCACTAATCTGTAAATTCTCAACTTCTCATGCTTTCTTGCAAGTCTGTATTTCAACACTCTCCTCCAAAATGCATGATATAGTTGAAATAATAGCAATCATCGGGCAACACAAACTAACAAGCAACTATTTTGAACCATTTGATAAAAAAAGATGCAAAAGAACTTGGAACTTGACCTTTATGATGATTATCCAAAAAAATGACTGCTTTTTTCAAACAATGAATTTCCCTTGGGCTATCTCTCTATTGAACATTTTCTGGAGAGTCATATACACAACAGAGATGCATCTAGCATATAACGGAAATCTTTAGATCCCATACTAATAGGTATACAAACAATTATTAGTTATTAAACTTACAGAGCTCACAATAAACCATTTTATAACTCCTCTAACTTTCTAATATCATATACCTAATACAATCAGAGTGCAAATTAAAAAAGAACAGCTATGAAAAAATAAAATTTCTTAAGAAACAATGCATACTGTGCATAAAGAATCAGTTATAAGGGGGGTCAGCTACACCTGCTCCAACAACAGTGTGGATCTCATCAATGAATAGAATTATCTGACCATCCGATTCAGTCACTTCTTTCAATACAGCTTTCAGTCTGTCTTCAAATTCTCCCCGAAATTTGGCCCCAGCAATAAGTGCACCCATATCAAGGGAAATTAGCTGTGCAAAAGTAAAAGTAAAAATATTCCATATATAAGTTATGAAAAAAATATCCAACAGTTCAATTATTAATGAAATTTCAATTTTGCTGCTATTGTTGAACTATGTTATCTAAGGTTCATATTAAATGCAGCTTCTAAAATTGATGTGATTAGTAGGGAAAAAAATGTTAGTTGCAAGATTCACATACTGAAGTTAACAGTCCATATACAAAATGTGCTAGAAAACCATTCCAGAATTTAGACTTTAATGGCAGGATGCAGTGCATGCATTATATGAAATCCAGTTTAGCAATGGCTTCATCAAAATATCATGATTATCAAGTCCATTACCAGAATCATGGCCATAGAGAATAGGGCTAGCATAATGTAAGATACTTATGAAATTCAGTTTGTTTAGCATTTCAACATGGAAAGATCCAGCCAACACCAATATCTCAACAAATCTCTTGGAGTAGCAATGTTTCAAACTTCCAAACTCTCCCAAACTTTTGGACAACCCATGTTAAGCAAACTTTCAGACAATATGTTAAGTAACTAGTAAAGAAAAACCTCTAATTAAATAGCCTTGATCGCTATAACGAACTTTGGGCCCTGTCCAACTCATGACACATAATGCTAACACTAAAGCAGGTTATGCAGTGTTGCCAATAACCTACATAAGCAATAAGCAGAGCAGAATTATGTATGGCCCAGAAGGCTTGTCACCACACATTAGCAGAGTAATATGCTTAATTTAACACTTCAAGTAAAAAGCAATGTTTGTAGTTTCTAAAGCAATTATTTGAAGGAAAATAATTAATAGAGGGCAGGCCTTGGCACATAATGGTAAGTTGTTCTATTGTGACCGAAGTGTCATGGGTTCAAAACACAGAAACAGCCTCTCCCCACACTAGGAGCTGCATATGTTTCACCCTTCTCACACCTCATAGTGGAGGGAGCCTCACAAAACAGGACATCCTTCTTTTAACAAAGATAATACAGTGATTTGGTTTTCTTGGACAGATAAATACCTACCCTTCGGTTCATCAGTGCCTGAGGAACGTCCCCCTGTACAATTCTCTGGGCAAGCCTGCCAAAAAAGCAAATAATGCATCAAAACAATTTTATTGAAAGTCAACCAGAAAAAAATACCATAGGAAGGATACAATTACTGTTCCTTATGCATATATATATATATATGCACTTACCCTTCTGATATGGCAGTTTTTCCAACACCAGGTTCACCAATTAATACAGGATTGTTCTTTGTTCTCCTTGACAGAATTTGTATGCATCTACGAATTTCATCATCTCTCCCTATAACTGGATCAAGTTTCCCTTCACGTGCCATAGCAGTCAAATCCTTCCCATACTTCTCCAGGGCTTCATACTTGCCCTCTGGATCTGTTGCAACTTATCCAAGTTGTATATTAGATATAGTCTAACATGTCAAAGAATAAATAACTAACAACGATAAATCTCTTTTTTTTTTACACACACACAGAGAATAGACAGAGAGGGAGTGGTTGAAGAGGAAGTCACCGCTGCATGCCCACCTGCATGTGCCAGTGTTGTGTGCATGCATGCACCACCGTTGGCTTCTAATTTCATGCAGGAATAGCAGACTAACATTTAACTATATTATATGCAGTCAAACTAAATTTATAACAAAATTAATATTGCAACAATAAAGCCTGCATTTTATTGACCATGCAGCAAAGTTCAGAAAAACAAGTCAACTGCAAGAAAATTTTATCGATATCTCAAATACACTAATCAATAAGCACAAACCCCTATGAATGTGATAAGGCAAGTTAATCAAAATAACAATATCCAAAAATATGATGGGCATATTGAGAAGAAAAGATTTAGTCAACAGATGCAAGTAGTATTTCCAGCTCATAGAAAGATCACAACATTTGAAATATCCAGAGAAAGATAACATACTTCCACAGTAAAAATAATAATACTAAAGAAAAAAAAGTTTACTAGGCAATAGAATGACACAACAGTGGACACCACAACAATTAGCACAGGAAAAACATGCTCATCTATTATACCTTGGTCAATAACAGTCTGGTTTCCTCTTATAGCTTTGATAGCAGATTGCAAGGTTTTAACCGAAATTTGAAAATCCTTAAATAGTTGTTTCCCAAAACGCCGATCATCTGAATAACTTAGTACTAAATGTTCAACCGACACAAATGAGTCACCATACTCTTTCTTGTAGTCCCTGGCTCTCTGAATTAAAGCTTCAAGTTCTCGTCCTAACATGGAACCAGCCGTCTCACCCAGGACCTGAAATGGACCATGAGAATAGGCTTATTTTAGAAGTGATAAACATCTGGAAGAACTCTACCAATAGATGAAAAAAAGAAAATTTAAAAAATATATATAGTTGCTAGAAAATTATGGATTAAAGAAATGAATATTTAATAAACATGTGATAAGTTTTTTTCTCCATCAAATCCCTAGGTAAGAAAACACATAAAGGATAGTATGCAAAATTGTCATCTGAAAATTGGGACGAAACTAAGCATAAGGTTGATGACAAAGTGATGACTAGTTATAAAGACTTCGAGATGGGCCTCAATCCAATGTTGATTAAACAAGTATTCTAATGTTGATCTATGGTGCATGTCATTTGCAGACAAGCAATGCCTAATATAGAAACTTAGACAAGAGTTAAAAGAGTGAATACAACAAATTCATAAATTCAATACTTGGATTAGATAACCAGGCATACACACTTCAAACACCTCAATTAGAGAAAAGATATATCAAAATAAACAACCTAAACAACCAATAATTCTATGAAGTGTTTACTGCCAATAAGCTTAAAATTCACAATAGCACAACTTCATGAAGAGGTGTGAAAGATGGCAACAAATATTGGGATGGAAAGCAAAGACACACACCACCAACAAGAAACATTTGCATCAAAATTTGATTGTCATCAGTTTCCATACAGATAAATTTTGCAATAATGCAGAGAACAAATAGGGTGATGAGAGAGGGGAACACAAAACAACAAGATCACATAGTTTCAGTAATGTCAGCAACACAAACTGATCCAGGGCTCAATGTTTTCTGGACCTATACCTGTCATGAAGTTTTGTGAAAACCTTCAACATAATCTTTGTCAGTTGGAGTACTGAAAAATTTAGATCTTGTGAACTTGCATTCATTATAATGCTTGCCAAAACCTTAAAACATATGCATGACAGAGGAAGGGTCAACGAAATATTTGTATCAGCTTGGTAAAACCCAGAGTCCTCATGTGAACTTAGATAAGTAATGTCAACCTTTCCAGGGCATCTCATCTTTTTTGCATAGTAGATAAACCTACGCCTAGCTATCTCTCCTCTAACATTAACATGGCCACTCAAAGCCATGTCAATAATTAAATTGATATATCAGGTGGTTCTTAAGTTTAAGCAATATTCCCTCCAACTACATTCATAAACACTACTTTCCATCACACAACCTATGTATGACGAACAAGAGTCCAAAGCTAGGTATAACAGAACATCATTTGTTGATATCTCTGAATTGATGAAACTTGACAGTTCTGAAGTATTGTTATTGTGCTGAATAGTAGAAGCACAATTAACTCATAACAATATGAAATACAAACTACCACACAATGATTAATTTAGTAGTAAAGAGAAAGTAAAAGTAGATGAAGTGAAAAGAAAAAGTAAATTAGACATAGAAGTTGACATAAATGCCTGACAAAGTTTTAGTTATATAACCATTGCTTGCCCGGGTCAGGTACAAATCAAGAGGCTTAATATTTAGAATAGTTCAAGGTGCATCAGAACAGGTCATGTCAGCCAAATCTGGGTAGACTAGACCCTAGAAAATCCAAAACATTCTAGAATTTTGGCACAGACCTTCTGTAATCCACCAGTCTTAAGGATTTGGACAAAGCATAATCATTTCAGATATGGAAAAATCATTTGCAGCACTGCATTCATGTAAGGAAAGAAGAAAAGAAAAGAAAAAAAAGAATCACAACTCAAGACATAATGGTTGATAACCAAGAAAAAAAGCCTTCTTATAGCCTTCTAGATTTTTCCAACTATTCGGGATTGGTTTTATGGATTCTGATTCACCAAGAGCATTGAAAACAAGGAAAAAAATTTTAGAATGACAAACTTAAAATACCAAGTTATATAACCTTTGGTTGCCTCTGGATGAATTTCTCGGTGGCATCAAGAAGCCGGGAGTTATCAATTCCAGCCTTGGAAAAGATGCGGCGAGCAAGCCCATTCTTCTGCTCCAACAAAGCCTTCATCAAATGTTCTGTCTCCACAATCTGATGCTTGCTCTCTTTTGCAACTTCAGGTGATGAAACAATTCCTTGCCAAGCCATCTCTGTAAATTCTTGTTGAGTAATCTAAAAGAAAATAAACATGTAAGTTCAGTTATTACACTCTCAGAAGGAAATCATGAGTAACAGGTTATCTTTATGCATAAGCATGTGTGCGTGTGTATCATGTGCGTGTGTATCAGTGTGCAGTGTCTATATACTATTACACAGTTTTCTTTTATCTTGGTTAAGTTTGTCTGTTTTGAACACAAGGGTGTCAAAATATTTTGAACTCCAAAAATTTAGAGCAAATAGCACAACGACAGTAATTTGCATACAGTGTCTACAAGTGTTGTGCATCTAATTTCATATTCTAGATGTAGCATATTAAGTACCGATACATGTTGCTCAGAATAAAATAATCAAGAGAGAATCATGTATAAATATATGAATAACATAAAAGAAATGCCAAAAATATGGCATGATTAAATCATAGGATAAACATGTCTACAGACTAACTTCATCTGCCAGATATTCATCCAAGTCGACATTAAATTATCACATATTCAGTCAATTATGAATCTAAAGTTTTTTAAATTTGTTAGGACTTCTTACAAAAGGAGAAAGTATAGCACACGAGATTTGCTTTCTATGTCTCAGGATTCTTTCCAATAAAACCCAGAACCTTAAATCACACAATTCCAGAGGAATACTGCAAGTGTCACCACTGATGCAAGTGTCGCTGAGTTTCTAACACCAGGCAAGGACAATCATAACTGTGTTCCCCGCATTTCTTGTGTATATCATATTAATTTTGTGAAACAAAAATATGAACCATTTGATCCATGGTTAACAGGAACTTGGAATTCAATTTATTCATACAACATCAGAATTCCTCGTTCAGAAAACCTAATTACAGTCATGGGGTACTGATAGTATCACAGAAAATGATGTCAGGTCCAATTTAGTACTGATGTTAGTTATATTACTCTAAGTAACATAATTTCAGTTTGATTCATTCCACTATTGTAATGAACAAGTGCTATTTCATTTTAGCTATTAAAGACCCTGCCACATCCTGCCAGTTACTCCCTCATCACCGAAGGAAAACTAATCAAGGATACTTAGAGCTCCCAGACATGCTATTGTTCACTCATCTAAGCAGAGTTTCCATGAATTCACGCTGTTCTTATTAAATATGTAAATTACTTCATACCTTTCTCACAACTAAGCAATGCCATATCTCCTCGGATTAAGCTACGTAACATGATACCGAAAAAAAAGGTTAAAAAAAGAAAGAAAGCAAAATCACATACGAAAAAGGCTGATTCGATATTCGAAATTCCTTCGTTGATAAGGAAATTAAGATCAAACCAAACAAGAAAAGAAGAGCAGAAGAAAGAGGAGATAAGATTACCCTCCCATCCTTGGGTGCTTCACATCTGACGACGACCGACCTCAAACCGTTCCCAAACCTCCCGGCCCTCTTCGAGACAAAGATGTCGCTCCTCCCCAGGGCTTCCGACCACCTGAGTGCCCTTAGGGCTCTCGGCGATCTTCGGGCATTAGAGGAGACGGGGAACGGAAGCGCCGCCGCGGAGGATCTCGTCCCGGAGCTCTTGGAAGGAAGGGGGACGAGGCGGGGGACGTGGTGGTGGGTGGAGAGCATGGCCGCCATGGGCAGGATCCGGCGAGGGTCTTCCGCGCGCTCAGTCTTTTTCCCGCGGAGGCGTTTCGGGAACTGGGGAAGATAATCCGAGCAGAGCGGGAATATATAAAATGGGAAGGAGAGAGAATCGTCCAATGGCTTCCAGGAGATTTCAGCGGGGCGTCCGACAGAGAGGGTTCGAGAAGGTGGTGGAGAGTGGAGAGGGAACGAAGGATAAGCCCTGGCTACCGATGGGATTCATCTGGACCGTCTGATCCTGGGTTGACGGTGATTTGGGGGTGAAACTGGCAGCGAGATGTGTGGTTAACCCTTTATAAAGCCTCCATATTTATGGTACGGAAGGAGACAAATTGGGATGCCTTTCTTTTTTTGGGTTAAGGGGTTTGGCTGTGTCTCCGATCGCCTTTAGACTTTGGTTACATTGTGGTTATTCCTTCAGCTCCGTGCCCAAAGGATCATTGCCTTGAAAAGTTTTGGAGCTCTTTTTAAGTTTCACCGGTTTAACAAAACTGGTGTAGGAGATAAAGTTTTTACGGCAACAAAAAAAAAAGGATTAATTTAGTGAAAAATATCATTTTAAATGATGTTTCTCACTTCCGCTTATCCTCTAGCCGCGTCAGCGCTTTCGCGATCTGATGGTGTGGCAGAGAGCATTTCAGAAAGCACTTTGAAAAAGAAGCCCACTGGCTCCGCCCCTATCGGCTTCTTCTGAATCACGCCTTGGTTCGTCGAAAGCCCTACAGCAAGCGGTAGCCGCTTCTCCTCCTCTTCCTCCCTTCCTCTCCTCTTCATCTAACTTCGATTCAAATAAAGCCAACTTGTAAATGAGGAAAATGTGTTTTTTGAGTCCATGTTCAACCGAAGAATGTATAAGTTTCCACAAATCTCTGTCATCTTTCTGAACGTTTTTTATGATTTTAAGTTCAGTTTATGAACGACGACGGCTTCCCATTTCCCTCTTCCCCTCTTTCAACCAGCTTTGGTAACTTCAGCATCATATCAACAGTAAGCGAAGACTTTAGTTGTAGTAGTATGGAGAATCATTATAAATGAAACCTCTTTAACCAACGAACTCCATCGTTTGTTGCAGCAGGCAACAGCGAATCTTGGACGTGGAGTTCCAGCGCCTCCGCAGAGCTTCTCCGTGTTCCCAACGTTTCCCATGATACCTACCTACTATCATCTCTCAACCGATTGCAACAGCCTCTCTGTTTCTCTGATTTGAATTAATTCAAATGATTGCATAATTGTTAACAACCTCTCAATCTCTCTATCTATACGCTATTCAAAATAGCTATACCTTAGAATTAGGAAGCAGTTTTTAACCACTCTAGATTTTAGGATTCTGCAACAAACATTTGTTATCATGTAACATGTATTTAACTGATGCAAAATGAAGATGCAAAACAGAGTTGATTTCATCAATCTTATATGGTATCAGAGCCCTAAACCGATCCATTTTTCATTTCTCATTGCTATCTCGTGTGTGTCAACAGCAGATCCATCTTTCATTTCTCATTTCTATCTCGTGTGTGTCAACAACACTCATGGCTACAGACTTTGAGCTTGCAACTATTCTCAATACCAATGCAGCAAATCAGACTCTCATCAGCATCAATGTTGCTGCTCAAGCTCCTCTCAAACTCAACTCTAGCAATTATCTCTCCTGGAAACAGCAGTTTCAAACCTTATTCATTGGCTATGACCTTCTTGGCTATATTGATGGCTCAAAACCTTGTCCCCCAGCTACTGTGACACAAGACAATATTACCAAACCAAATCCCCATTACATTTTATGGATCCGGCAGGACCAACTGATTCTCAATGCTATTATTGGCTCCATTTCACCCACCATTATTCCCTTCATAGCTCAAGCCACCACATCTAGCCAAGCCTGGACCATTCTTGCCAACACATATGCAAAACCCTCTCGTGGCCGCATCAAACAGATCAAAAACCAACTCAAAAACATCACCAAAGGCTCTCTTAGCATCACTGAGTTTATGCAAACTATCAAAACTCGAACGGATGATCTTGCTCTTCTTGGCGCTTTCCTTGATGACGAAGAAATCACAGACAAAATCCTAGATGGTCTTGGTGATGAGTACAAAGAATTAGTTCGTGCTGTCCAGGCCACAGATACCTCCATTACCTTTGATGAACTACACGAAAAACTCCTCAATTTTGAGGCCTCTCTTCAAGGTATCCCTCTTGAGTCACATCATTTTCCTGCTACAGCAAATCTCACATCCAGAACCAACACTAAAAAATGGCGTCCCTCTCAACCTCCAAGCAATACCAGCACCAATTGGTACCTATCTCACAACCCCACCAACCGATTACCTGCTGTAACCATTCCCAGACCCCATTCATCACAGGACTCTCGTCCTCCTCCCAAGCCATATCTTGGTCACTGCCAACTTTGCAGAATTCAAGTTCACACTGCCAAAAGGTGCCCGTCATTTCGACTTGTACCAATTCACGCTTCATCCACCTCCAGCTCTCCACCACAAGGTTCACCATGGCAACCACAAGCTCTTCTTGCCAATCAGTCGAACACTACACCATCTTGGCTTTTTGATAGTGGTGCATCCCACCATGTCACCTCAGATCTGAGCAATCTATCTCTACATGCTCCATATATGGCACGGATGACATCATGATTGGAGATGGCTCTAATCTCCCCATTACCCACACTGGTTCTACCTCTCTAAAAACTCCTCTCTATACATTTACTTTAAACAATGTTCTCTGTGTTCCCTCTATGAAAAAGAACTTAATCTCCATATCACAATTATGCACATCTAACAATGTTTCCATTGAATTCTTACCATCAACCTTTATTGTGAAGGAACTTCATATCGGGACCACACTGCTGCAGGGACAAACTAAAGATGGTGTATATGAGTGGCCCATCTCCTCCCCTTTGATTGCCTTCTCCACAATAAAGGCCACATCCGCCACCTGGCATCATCGCTTGGGATATCCTGCATTTTCCATTCTCAAACATACTATTACCAGCAATCATCTAGGCTTATCTTCTACTTTCTCTTCTGATTTCTCATGTAATGCTTGTCTCTGTAATAAAAGCCACAAGTTGTCATTCTCCAACTCTACAATTGTCTCTACTAGACCACTTGAAATCATATTCTCCGATGTGTGGACCTCTCCAATTTACTCCAATAATGGCTTTAAATATTATGTCATCTTCATTGATCATTTCACTAAATATATATGGTTTTACCCCCTCAAAAACAAATCCGACGTTAAAAGGTTTTCATCCGATTCAAAGCCATTGTATAAAAGCATTTCCGATCCACCATTACCACCCTCTACTCTGACAACGGTGGTGAATATCTTTCTCTAGCAAACTTCCTTTCCATCAATGGTATCTCTCATCTCACCACACCCCCTCACACACCTGAACATAATGGTTACTCTGAAAGACGCCCCCTCACACACCTGAACATAATGGTTACTCTGAAAGACGACACCTTCACATTGTTGAAACTGGTCTAGCACTCCTCACTCATGCCTCTTTACCACTCCCTTACTGGACCTATGCCTTTGCTACAGCCGTATACTTAATTAACATAATGCCCACACCCACTTTAAATCTATCATCACCATACCACCAAATCTTTCAATCAGCCCCAAACTACTCTAAATTAAAGGTCTTCGGCTGCCTATGCTACCCTTGGCTCCGACCTTACACCTCCCACAAACTTGAATCTCGGTCCAAACCATGTGTTTTTCTTGGATACTCTCTCACTCAAAGTGCCTACTACTGCCTTGATCCTTCAACCTCAAAAATCTATGTCTCCAGACATGTCAAATTTGTTGAGTCTCACTTTCCCTACTTTCCCTCTCTAGTTCACCCTCAACTTCAAAGTCAAACCCCATAAATGCTTGGATTCCTCTACCACTTACAACTATATCACCCACTCCACAACCAACAATCACTACCCCCTCTGAAGTATGCACTCCTCAACAACCCCAAAGTGCAGCTCCCATATACATTCCAATTGAGCTGCCATCCACAAGTGCAACCCAAGACACCCCCACACCCGCACCTATCTTGACATCCTCAACCCCTCCAAGTCCAACACCACCTATCACACCCCAAAACATACCACCTCCTACCTACTCAATGATCACCCGAGCCAAGAATAACATTCATAAACCCATTACAAAAATGAATCTGCATACCCAACTCTCCAACGCCACTGACCTTGAACCAACTACAGTGACTAAAGCCCTTCTAGATCCCAAGTGGCGTCAAGCCATGTCTAATGAGTATGATGTTTAGTTCGAAATGGAACCTGGGAACTTGTTCCACCTGATCCTACACAGAATATAGTTGGATGTAAATGGATCTTCAGAATCAAACGTAACTCAGATGGCTCTATTGACAGATTCAAAGTGCGTTTGGTTGCAAAGGGATTTCATCAACGACCGGATATCGACTATCTTGACACATTTAGCCCAGTAGTAAAACCAACAACCGTGCGTGTTGTTCTCAGCCTAGCTGTATCTCGGGGTTGGTCCTTACGCCAACTTGATGTCAACAACGCCTTTCTCCAAGGCCATCTCTCCGAGACTGTCCACATGCAACAACCCCCAGGTTTTGTTGATCAAGGTCATCCATCCTATGTCTGCAAACTTCGAAAGGCAATCTACGGCCTAAAACAGGCACCCAGAGCCTGGTATCATGAACTTCGCACATTTCTTCTTCACTCTGGTTTCAAGAACTCTCATGCAAATACATCCTTATTTGTTCTCCCTACTACTGGACAACAACTGTATATCCTAGTATATGTGGATGACTTAATAATTACCGGCAACAACACTCAGCTGATTGACTCTTTTGTTGATATTCTTGGCCATCGATTTTCCATTAAGGATATTGGCCAGCTCTCTTATTTTCTGGGCGTGGAGGTAATTCCCAATCAGCACGATTTTTTACTATCCCAGAGGCATTACATGTTGGATATTCTTGCCCGAACTCATATGACAGATGCCAAACCTGTGCTCACTCCTCTTTCAACTAGCCCACCTTTATCAAAATTAGGCACTGCTTTATCTGATCCCACTGAGTATAGAACAATAGTTGGCAGCCTTCAATACCTATTGCTTACTAGACCAGACCTTGCATTTGCGGTTAACAAGCTCTCTCAGTATATGCACGCTCCAACAACTAACCATTGGAGCTTTGTTAAATGCCTGTTACATTATCTATGTGGTACTATCAATGAAGGTCTCCAAATGCATCACAACTCTCCATTGAATCTCCATGCATATTCAGACGCCGATTGGGCAGGTGACAAAGATGATTTCTCCTCTACGAGCGCCCATGTTATCTACCTTGGTCGCAATCCTGTCTCATGGAGTTCTAAGAAGTAGAAAACTATTGCCCAATCTTCAACTAAAGCAGAATACAGATCCGTAGCAAATGCTGCAGCAGAACTCATCTGGCTCTGCTTTCTTCTAACCGATCTTGGTGTTCAACTCCCATGCTGTCCTGTCTTATACTGTGACAATGTTGGAGCTACCCAACTCTGCTCAAATCCCGTGTTTTACTCAAGAATGAAACACGTAGCAATCGATTATCACTTCATCCGGGATCAAGTACAAAATGGAGTTTTTCGTGTTGCCCATGTATCCTCAGCAGACCAACTTGCAGATGCACTCACCAAGCCTCTTCACCGTATCCGTTTTCTAGATCTCAAACCCAAGATTGGAGTTCTATCTCGAGCTCCATCTTGAGGGGGCATATCATCTCTTAACCGATTGCAACAACCTCTCTATTTCTCTGATTTGAATTAATTCAAATGATTGTACAGTTGTTAACAACCTCTCAATCTCTCTATCTATACGCTATTCAAAATAGCTATACCTTAGAATTAGGAAGCAGTTTTTAACCACTCTAGATTTTAGGATTCTGCAACAAACATTTGTTATCATGTAACTTGTATTTAACTGATGCAAAATGAAGATGCAAAACAGAGTTGATTTCATCAATCTTATACCTACCTACCCTTGTATGCGGAGTTTCAGACCACCATTTCTTTATAAGGGAGTGGACTGGTGGCTCCACTCCCAAAATAATGCGCTCCACTCCCAAAATAAAACGCCACTTCAAAATGATGATTTTTAAATGTCATTTTTCACTTTAACTTTCTTTCTGCCAAAATTTTATCTCCTACACAAGTTTTGTTAAAAAAGAGCTCAAAGTTTTGAGCTCCTGTTGGAATTCGATGAAATTTAAGCTCAAAATTTATTTTTTATTAAATTTCATTTTAGCTCCTTCAAATTTCGTTCACCGTCATACAAATTCCTCCTAATTTTAGTCTCAATATTTTTATCTTCAAAATTTTAGAATAAATAAATATTATCCCTTTGGTTAACTTTTCATTATTTAATATAACAGAATGCTTTAATATGACCAGCAAATGCTATTGTTGGTCCCAATAACTTATAGTTTTTATTTTTTAATCTAAAATAAAAATTCCTTTATACCCCTCTCTTAAACTTCGTAATTATGATTGATGAAAGATGAGCAAAATTTATCGTAATTTTATCTTATAGAAAAGAGAGGAATTAATTTAGTTGGTAAAGCAACTTGCTTTTTCGAGCTATTATTGTTTCATAGCTTTTTTTTTTTTGCCGCTATGTGATCATCTAATTTTTTTGGATGATACCTATCATGGTCTCAACTAGAAGTCCATGATCAATAAGAGAACTAAGTTGAGCAAGATTCACCTTGACTTAAGTAACCCTCAAATTGCCTCATAACTATATGCAATTAATCTCAAGCTAAAATGCCAACATTCATAACACATATATTTATCAAATGGTATCTATACAATTATATACACAAACATATCAATAACAACTATAGAGTTAAAATCGGAGTTACTTATAAAAATCTTTCACATGATAACTATGGAGCTTTATATATACAACCCAAGAGATATGCAAAAAAAGGCATCCTTAACTTAGCATAACCTAGAGGATGCAAAATATTGGATCTACCCAAGCCAAAAGGCTCCAAAAGAGACTTGACTCATCCCCTAAATTAAGGATTGATATAGAAAAAAATATTATAGGAGTGAGATCACTCTCAATGAATAGATAATAACAAATATAATATGTGAAGATAAAAAAATGCAACACATTAATTCATTCTAGACACATATAACTCATAAAATGTTGAAGCATGAAATCATTAAATTGTAAATAGTAAAGCATTATACATTAGGTACTGATGTGGCTGATAAAGTCATGTTTAAGTTAACAACTGAAATCGATTGACGGAGACATGGCTGAGCAGATGGCAAGAGTCATCCGAGGGGACTGACGTGTCCATGTTTGAAAGTCGGCCACGGCCTTCGGAATCAGCCTCGGCCTCTGGAGTTTGTCCCGATTAGAGATGGGCACTGGACCAGACCGCCCATGTCCCAACCCAGCTCGGAACGAAGTGGGCCATGCCTGGCATACTACAGTACCGGGCCATATCAAGCACGGCCCAATAAAAGGGCCGTGCTGGGCTCAAAATCTTTGGCCCGCATACCAAGTCCAACACGGCCCATTAGGGCCTGGGCTAGCATGGCCTAAGCAGGCCAGGCACTGCATGGCCCGCGTGCTCGTTCGACATAGCCCATAAAGGCCTGGGCTGTGCCAAGCACGGCTCATGCTAAGGGAGTTTGAAATAAGGGATAAAAGATATCCCCCTTATCCCCAAAAGCTATTACTAGAAGGGATATGTCTGAAAAAGTTTAATCAAAGGGGACCTGAACTTATTCTTAGGAAATTCAGAACAACTAAAGTTATCCCTTGATGACAGACTTATAATTTTAAGAAGGTGCTTATTCCCTCAGCTATCCCCTGGATAAATGCTATCCCATACATTTATTCAGGGATAGCTTTTGGGGAGTCAAACACTAAAGGACGAATTAGACTTTATGTGGCATTGTTCTAATTAGACTTGGCACTGAAAATCAAGAATCAAAAATTATAAAAATTAGCTTACCTCATATAACCTCATACTATCAGTTTTTTATTTTAAAACTTTGTTTATTTACCCATAATCTATTTAATAATTGTTGATTTTAGTCTCTAATTATATGACTTGTAAGTTATTTCTATTAATAAAACCGAACAACATGACTTTGTTATTTGATTAAGATTATTTCTATTGAGCGACTACTTTAAGATTTAGAAGCTCAACATTTACTTATCCATAGTTAAAAAGAAAAAAAAATCCTAGCAACAAGGGATCTAAAGTGAAAAAATCTCTATATCCATGGGTCATTTTAAAAACCTAGAAATAGAAAGAAAAACTTGTGGATGAGAAATACAAAGTCAAAGCCATTAAAACTTTTTTAAAAAATGATAACAATATTTTTAAATTTTTCATCATCTAAATTTCTAAAAATTAGTTTTTAATTAATTTTAAATAAATTTTAAGCAATCAAATAATTCTTTAAAATTGCTTCAACCTTGAGAAAGAAAAAGAAAAAGGCTTTTACATAATTTTTCCTTGGTAGGTATGAAAATTTTGTTTGACCATATTTTTATCAAATCTTACCTTCCAAGATAAATCATAAGAAGCATCACCATGTCATCATGGAATTTCTAGATCATTAACTGTTGGCTAATAGACCAATCTGCCCAATTTTTTCTCAAAATAGCCTTGCAATAATCATCCATCCGATCATGATGGAAAGGCATAGATTCATTGAAGATTCATTGAATTTTTGAATTTTAAAAATTTCATTGGCATATTATTATATAGTATTTATTTTAATTGGGATAGCAACATGGGTGGCACCATCAATCTATCATCCATAGCCATCAGATCAAGGGTAGGCCTCTCATTAACACTTACTAACAGGATAAAATTTAGTTATGATTTCTAAGCCTTTTCTAAAACCCATATCGGCCACGCACACCCGCAGTCAAAAGCTTGCGAAAGTACCGTTGTGATTTTATTGCAGGCTTATCACAGTGAAATCTGAAACCCTGTGCGGACCTGGGGAGGCGGTGGCTTGTAAGCGCTACGAAAGCTGCCAACTTGGGACTAAGGGAGCAAAATTTATTCGAGTCCTTTTCCATCTTAGATGATTCCCTCACCGTGGAGTACTGGAAGAGCGGAACGGACGCGGTAACGGGGGAGAATGGTGGCACCTTTCGGCTCAAAGACACCATTTTTGTACTGGAATTCCTCTGAAAATTGCTCCAAATCTGGTGAGAATGCTCGTCCGTAGCCATTATTAGATGTTTTCTAGTGTACAGAGGTTTGTTTTCTCATTACAATTATTTAATAACTTTGGTTCTTGTATTGAAGTAGGGACCTCTAGATCTGGATGGAATTAGTCTGAACAAAGAGGAGAAAAACTAAACTTTCTTGGTGGTCCAAAACCACTGTTTTTGTAGTTCTTCTGAGAGGAACTGAGGAGAAGGAAAACGCATGCCTTTTGTTCTTTTTTTCCCTTTTGATGTAAGAAGCTCTAAATTTTGGAGACAAATTCTTTCTTTTATGATCTAGTATGGACTCCGATAAATACCAAATGGTTAGCTCATGTCATCACGATGCTTGCATTGATCTGCTACAAAGAAAGATTGATATGTTTATTTTTTTAATGGTAACTTTGAGTTTAATCGGAAAGTGTAAATGTGAGGCGATGCAGTGTTATATACTATTCAATTAATTTAATATTTTTGCTAAGAATTCAAGATGGTACATAGTCTAAGCAATGCGTCCAATAAGGGGAAAGGACACTTTGGAAGTTCTTGTTCAGTCCCCCATCTCTGGGGTAATATGAAGAGATAAGCACTTCAATATTCGACTGAATCCAAACCCATTTCTCATGTTAATGGAAAAAGTTCAATTTTTGGGCTAATCCACTTGGGGTTTGTGTTTCAAACTTAATATCTCCTTCATGGAAGGGAATTGATGTTGTCTTGCAAGAACTCCTCCTTTCTTTGTTGATATACACTTGCATAAGTTTATTTTAGTAGATAGTATACTGTTGTCAATCTTTCATGATTCTATTTTATGACCTCAAGTCAAAGAAACCAGTGCTGCTACTGTTTTGTTTATATTTTCATTCCCATGACTTCCTTTTTTTCCCCTTAAATTTTAGCTTCCTTGATAAAAGAGCTGTGGTTGAAGGCATGGGAAATAGGCTTCTATTCTTTCTCTTTCTCTGCTCTCTTCCTGGGATTTTGGCTCAAGAAAGTGCAGAAGCCACATTTATAGTTAAGGGGTCTATTACAGTTGCTGAAACTGATAAAAACTTTGTGTGTGTGCTACCATCGATTGGTGGCCTCCAGAGAAGTGTGACTATCATCAGTGTCCATGGGGTGAATCTTCTGTTCTAAATTTGGTAAGCTTTTTTCATTTGTCATTGTTGAAGTTGTTTTTGCATTTATTTACAAAACTAAAACATATCCTTTTAGAAGCCATGGCAACAATGATCTCTTTCTTGTTTGTTCTGCTTTGGCTTTCTCAGGACATAGACCATCCTTTTCTAGCCAATGCCACCAAAGGTATTTATTCTTAAATCTTCTATGGTATTTTTTCCTGAGTTTTATTCAGTTGTTCACAATTCCTAATTTTTACAATATCATCATAATCATCACAACCTAGCCACTATGATGGCATATATTACTAGAAGGCTTATTTTGTTTAATCAACCTTGAGAATGGGTTTCCCTGTTCCTGAAATTTGAACTGCAATCCATACCGCACCCCCTTCCCTTTTGTTGTGATCCAAAATGCTTTCAGAAACTCTTACAACGGGCTAAGAACTTGCTGTCGAGCCTCTATAAATAAATGATTAATTCTTGGCTAGGGCAAAGAGGGGCTGGCCTTGAAGCCTAGAGAACTAGTTGGCAGGAAGGAAAACCCACCTTAGTAGTTGCATAATCTAAGCTTTCTACATTGAGAGAATCACAAAGAGGAAATGAGAATGGTATAAATTTCTATTCATGTCAAATAGGCAGTAATTATGACATGGGGATGGTTATATGTACATGATGAATGAATCTGATGGCATCAAGGCTTTGATATACCACTTATTTCAAGAGGCATGTTATAGCCTCTTCTTCTTCTTAGAAATCACTATTGGTCCTTTATATATTTCATGGTAATAGTTCTTTAATTTTATCTGTGAATTGTAGCATTCAACCCTTTGAGGATTAGAGTTGGAGGCTCTTTGCAAGACCAAGTTATTTATGGTCTGTCAAATTTGGATCACCCATGTCTTCCATTTAGAAGAATGAAAGATGGGTTGTTTGGGTTCTCCAAAAGCTGTCTAAGCATGGAGAGGTGGGATAAGCTCATCGACTTTTTTCAAAAGACCGGGTAATTACTCTACTTGCTGGTGTTGAATTCTATATTCTTAGCTATTCTACTCCCATACTTTGAGTTATATATGTCAAAAAAAGAATTGACTTTTGAGTTTGGAGTGAATATCATACCTCAATTTATAATAAATTGTGGGCAACCTTTTGAAGCAATTAGTATCAATTATTTATTGCTGAATGAATACCTAAGCATGGCGAGGTGGGGTAAGCTCAATGACTTTTTTGAAAGATCAGGGTGTTGAATTCTGTTTTCTTAGCTGTTATTCTCCTGTACTATGAATTATATATTCCAAAGAAAAGAATTGACTTTTGAGTTTGGAGTGAATATCATACCTCAATTTATAAGAATTGGTGGACAACCTTTTGAAGCAATTAATAACAATTATGCTATGCTGAATGAATGAATGAATGAATGAATGAATGCATGCATACATACAAACATACATACATATATACGTAACACATACATATGGACATATGTACATAGGTGCATTTGGTATCCATATGTGCTTTAGTAAGTTGAAACAAGGTAATCACTTGATCAGTAACCCATAAGAAGGCAATTGCAAAGTTATTAAAAGTACAGGTGCATTCAGTATCCATGTGTGCTTTGGTAAGCCGTTCAAATGTTTTAAATGAGGTATGATAATCACTTTATCAATAACCATAAGAAGGCAACTGCCAAGTTATTAAAAGTCTTGGTTAGCTTCTGTGGTAATACTCAACTCATCTAAGCTTTTTTCCAACTACATGGAGTCGGCTACATGAATCTGTTTCCTCCACTCTACTCTGCTCTATTTAGAACTAAGTCGATGCTTAAATTACAAATAGTTATATCTTTCTCAATAGCTTCTATAGTAATATAATTTATAAATAGACAATTATGACATCATCAGGGGTGCCACTTGACAATATGGTTACCTGAACGAGGGATGCCAGACTCTTAGTATCTATATATGTAGTCATTGCTAACATGATAGTTGTTCTAAAATTAATCACGACAGATTGAATAAAAAATAGGAAATAAAAATATAATATTCATTAACATGTATACTGATCAAGAAGCATCCAATGGAAGAAAATAAAGATTAACATCTACATACTGATCATTATAAGGCGTAAATATTATCAGCTCAAGGACAAGATTGTCAAGAAAAATATCTTGATGCTTTCTTTGAACTTTAGTTACACCTTTTATACTGTTATATCTGAAAAACAATTTGGTTGTTTAATTGTAACAATCACCCATCTTTTGAAAGAAACTTAGACCATCTTAAAATGGAACTTGAGTACTTCTACCATAACAAGAGTAGGAGTATATGATATAGAACTGAACATTTACTGATTAATAGGTAGATCAGTATTCTACAATCTTTCAAGATCTGAAGAGTGACAACATAAAATTAAAGCTAATATAACACTTGATCCTATATTGATCAGATCTTACAGTATTTGTAGCAAAGCCCTGGTTAGTCATAATAAAGTCTTTTATTACAAGGAATTAAACATCTATTTTGTCATATAGTACTTCCTTATCATTACGAGATCAAATATTGCACATCATTTGGAAGCTGTATAACATGACAGGAGGTAGACCACATTGTTAAAACCTGGTGAAGTGATTGCGGCTAAATTCTATGGTTGCAGAGCAATTGTCACATTTGGTTTGAATGCGCTTCATGGGAGGTATCACATACGGAATAAAGTTTGGGGTGGTCCTTGGAACTCTTCTAATGCTCATGATTTCATAAAATACACAATATCAAGGGGATATCCAGTTGATTCATGAGAATTTGGTAATATGTTGTAAATTCATCCTTGTATCTGTATTGAATTTTGATCTAATATCACACAACTTTATCAATCTTTTTCATCATAATCATGCATCACCTGTTATAAAAGGAATAGTCTTCTTTTTATGAAAACTTAATCTTTTGCATTGCAATATTATCTTTGCTTCTCCAATCAAAACTTTGATCTAGTTTTTCATAACTTTATGCTTCCTTTTTCTGCTATCAGGAAATGAGTTGAGTGGGCTTGGAATTGGTGCAAGCGTTCATGCTGAACTCTATGGAGAGGACTTAATTGGCCTTAAAGCTATCCTTGATGAGTTGTATAAGAAGTCCCATTCCCGACCTTCTCTGCTAGCACCTGGAGGATTTTTTGATCATCAATGGTATGGTCAGCTCCTTCAGGTTTCAGGGTCTAGTGTTGTCAATGCCATGACACATCATGTTTACAATTTAGGTGAAGGTCAGTATGATGATGCATGATACATTTATACTAAATAATCCTTTTATAAATTGGCCAGATCTAATATCCAACTTTATTAATTGACTAAGATAAAATTTTGATTAGAAACTTTTTTGCTATGTTTTCTTTTTAATTCATAAAATTGTACCAATGTTTAGCCAATCTCTGCCACATCTCTTTAAGTTATAATGTTCATGAGGTCTCATTTATAAGTTATCTTCTCTCAAATTATATCACGTTCTATGTGTACACCTAATTTGTATCGGATTGTAATTCACAATCTCTAGGTGATATGACCAATAAGATCATGGAAGTTTGTACCCTCTCTCAATAAGCTTGAGATAATGTTGCTGTTGTTTCTTTTTGAAGTAGCATGGCATATACCCATGAGATCACAATCTGCACTCAGTGTTAGTTCTCACTAGACTGCTTGTGATGTTCAAGTGCAGCTCAACTTATATTTAGATTATCAAAATGTCACATTTGAATCAGGGACATGATTATGCTGAAATGCAGGCCTTCCAAACTCATAATAAGCAAGTAGCATATTGGGACATATAATTAGCATGTATTGGTGCAACTTATACCATACCAACGACTTTTATGGTTGATTATCTGTGTTAAATCTATATATGTTTAAAGATTTTTTAATATTTGTAACAATAAAATAAAATCAACACTTCTCTTTTTCATATATTTTTAACTGTTGGTAATTAACTAGTCAACATGAATTCAATAATATCATATTACACAATTCTAAATTCTCAGACTGTACAGTCCAATAATGTGTCTTCTTTTATGGTCATGTGCATGCTATTAACTTCATGAGTAAATTACAATAAATTATATCAACTTAACTTTCAGGCAATGATCACCATCTTATAAGGAGGATATTGGATCCAAGTTGTTTAAGCCAAGCAGCAGATAGTTACAGAGGTGTCCAACTGACCATAAAGAGACATGGACCATGGGCTTCTGCTTGGGTTGGTGAAGCTGGTGGTGTATAGTGGTGGTCATCTTATATCCAATACATTTATAAACAGTTTCTGGTTATCTTCTTTACCTTTTCTGAATTTGCTGTCTGTGAATCAACTTTCAGTATCTCCATCTTCCTTGAATTCATTAGTTTGATTGCTGACAGAGACTTATCACATGTTCTAGGTACTTAGATCAACTTGGAATGGCATCAAAGTACAATACAAAAGTTTATTGTAGGCAGACTCTGATTGGTGGCAACTACGGTCTTCTTGACACGAAAACATTCATACCAAATCCTGATTACTACAAGCAAGAAACATTAAAGCATACAAAGAACTAAGAATTTTATATGGTTAAAGGAATCTGACTTCTACTTCTGTTGATTATTGTTATCAGTGCATTACTGTGGCATCGGCCTATGGGAAGAGAAGTTCTTTTAGTTGATATTGATGGATCTTCATTCTTACGTGTTTATGCCCATTGTGCAAAACGAGAAGTATGAGTTATTTTTTTAAAAAAACAAGAGACTTACTTTACAAGTTTCTCCTTATATTAGAGTTAGAAGGATATAGTTGCTGATCATATAGCTAATTGAGCTCGTAACAGGGGTGTAAGTTTGTCTTGGGATCCACCTTTGATCTGTTTATTAGAAGAAAAAAAAAAAAAGAAAGGAAAGGAAAAAAAAATCAACACAAGATGGTGTTGTTTGACATGTAATATTGTTGATATGATTCATCCAACCTGTGAGATAATGGACTTTCAAGTTCTGAATTTAAGGAAGTGTGCAAACAATTGAAGGTCTCAAGGTTTCTTATAGATAAGTTAATTGCATCACTTGTTCTTAGCATAGCTAGACTTGTTTTCTAAGTATTAGTTACCTACCAAAGCCGGCATGATTTTAATGTTGTAACTCTGGTCGCTTCAATTTCTAGCTAGCAGCAATGCTACACAAGCTGGATGCATCTATGTTAGTTATCAACTGTGATAGCAAATATGTGTTTATTTTGATTCAAACAGCTATATTTCTATATCAGAACAACGCCTTAATCTTAACTCTTAGATGATCATGTAAGAGGGAGACTAACTAAAGAGGATCCATCATTAAGGAACTTTATATCAATTAATTACCTTTTCCCATGTTGATAATTCTATTACTGCTATGAATTGTGCAATGTTTTGCTTTCATTATAAATCATACATATATGAAACTGCCTGTGTTATGTTGTCTAAATCATGTCCTATCATTGCAGGCAAGTGTTTCTGTACTCCTGATCAACCTAAGCAATACCACTGAGTTCAGAGTTACCATCCAAAATGACATCAATATCCATCTTGGTGAGAAAGATGGCATCCCAAAGGACAGTTATTTTGTTCATGGTCTTAAAAAAACAGTTTCATGGCTTGGAAGAAAACCATCAGATGGGACTCAAAAAAGAGAAGAGTATCATCTAACTACGAAGGATGAAAATTATCAAAGTCAAACCATGCTGCTCAATGGGAGCCCGTTGGACCTTACTGATGATGAAGGTTTCCCGGCTTTGAATCCTGCATATGCCGCTGTTAACTCACCTGTAAACATGGCTCCCATGTCCATTGCATTTATAGTCTTCCCATGCTTTGAGGCCTAAGCTTGTGCATGAATATCCTTTGTTTTGTGTGTTAACTGAGTTTGTGCCATATATAATACAACTACTTACCATGTCATGAAGGTGGTCCTAGAATTAGAGATGTGAAAATAGCAATATGTTCAATTATCAAATCATCTATGTTCAATTATCAAGATTTTCCTTCCCCCACATCCCGCAGAGCTTTTGTGAATTGAATTCTCTCAGTAGATACATGTGTTTTATTATTATTATTTCTAATGAGCTTCAACTATGAGAAAAACTTTATTTCAAACGAAGTCTTGCTTGCTCACAAAATCACAATCTGTGGCTCATTTTATTTGTCAGAAAGATGAATGATAAAGAATTCCACTTTGACATTGGTTAAGGGTTGAGAGATGTAATAAATAAATAAATAAGAATCACTTGATCATATTATTGTGTGCTGTGGAAGAGAGAGAGAGAGAGAGAGAGAGAGAGATTGAAAAAATCAAAGTACTCTGGCTGAAATCCTTTAATTTAATTCAAGATTGCACAAGTTGTGCAACTTGTAAATACTAAAGACAGCTGAACATGTGTCTGTTATCACATGCACAAACCAAAGAGTTCTTTTAAGCTCAAATATCTTCAGCACTTTCATCTCTGAACTATTTGATAGGAGGCTAATCAATTCTTGGCACAAGCTGGAGCTTTGAAGTCCTTCAAATTAACAAAGACAATAGAATGAGAAGCAATGCGTAGAGGGGCAGCGGCATCAGCAATACGTGGGTGCATTTCAAGAATCTCTCCTTTGGATGTAAGAGTCAAAGGTTGCCCATTAAGAAGCACTACGCTACTTTGGATATTGCCACCTTGAGGAGTCAGATTGTACTCTTCCCTCTATCCCTTTTCTTGTACTGACAGTAAACGTCGATCAAATTTAGGTGGATACAAGTTCATATCACTGGCAACCGAGACATGAAACGAGATTGAGTTTGAGAGGTTAATCAGTAATAGTCACCCCCTGTTGTAAAAAAAATTCGAGGACACGTAAGTAGTACAGAGTGACATAATACAAAATCAGACGAAATGCGTTGAGTTGTTAGTCTTACCATCTGTTTCGAGCAATGAGCATACGCATGAAGGTATGGCAAAACGTCATAAGTGGTCTGAAGAACTTCAGGTCCCATTAATCGATGCCACAGCAGAGCACTGATCAAAGAAAATAAGCAGAGGTGAAGGGGAGATAAAACTCATCAGAATTTATATTAACACTTCAACTTATTGAATATAACCCATAGTAGTCTGGGTTGGGGATGAATGTTGTGGTGTTAAGGAGAGCATAGTTTCCTCCAATCAAGGCTTGCCGGCAGAAAACCTTGTGGTTAAATGTGGTTGCCATTCCAAGCTGATCTAAGTACCTGATCCAGTCAAAAAACTCAATGTTAGTTTTTCATCAGAAGTTTTTCTGGATAGATTTAACAAAAGGCAAAGTGCAGGTTTAAATCTACAGTAAAAGTAAAATAAAGGGCAAAGAACTGAATTATGACATGGATATACCTATAAAAATATGAAATAGTATATTTAGATTTGGATATACCTATACCCAAGAAAAATGAATTGATTTAGACAAAGTATGCATGGGGATTATGTGAAAAAATGAACTAAGACACCACCTTCTTATATAAGAGAGATGATGCATGTGAAAATAGTTAAACCAAAGAAGTCAATGAAATCAGCTCGTTGTAGGGCAATGTATCAGACAACTGAAGGAAAAGATTGAATTGTCTCACCAGAAACCATCTGCAAAAGTATTCGACACATCTTTGCTTCCACTGTTGTAAGCACCACCTGATTCACCAATCCAAGCAGAACTCCATGGGCCAAATTCTTTGATGACAGTCTCAATCTCAGTATATGTCTGAGCTATTTGATCCAAAAAATAGGGGTCTTGAACCCTATGGATAAGATTTTTATCGACACCCGAATACAAAATATCTCAAGAAAGTTCAGTTTTCCATAACTAATTATCTTATAAAATTGAGTTGTGATTGCACTGCACTTGAATGCCTTTATTAATCGAAATACAAGTTTAAAGAAAGAAAGTTGATCAACCTGCACCAAGGTTGTACATATGACGAGTGACACCATTAACAACATCAGGTCCTATAGTCTAAAGCATGTCAGTGAACCACTATGCATCAAAAAAACCACAAGGTGCCAATATCTTTGGTTCGGTACTGGAATTCTTGTATATATCCCTGATAATTTCTTTCAAGGCAATCAAATTCTTGCCATACTGTTTAGGATCCACACTTGCGGAGACTCCTTGACCAAAGAGCTCATTTGCTATGAAAAATGGAAGTAGAAAGTTAGCATGTTAGAAAACTGTGGAAGGAACTGAAACATACAATTTGCATCATCTAATTCAATACCTAATTCCCAAGAATCAATCTTATAATTCTTCACAACATTGTACTGGATGAACTGCTGAGCATTAGTAGCATCCCAGTTGCCACTGTAGGGGTTACCCCCTGGAGCTTTTTTTCTCCTAGCTAGTGCATTCAGTCCAAAAGTTATTATAGATCTGAAATCATTGAGTGATCAACAAGTACTTGTGGATATTTTTCTGGAGCTCAGAGATTTGTTACTAAAACAAAACAAAATTTCAGATGTACTTTAAGATTAATACCCGGTTTTATTAAAGAATTCATTGAGCTTATCCCATATACACATACTTAGGCAGCCTTGAGAGAAGCCAAACAGACCATTTTTATCACGCTTGAAGTCTCCACAGTAGGCAGGTTCTTCTCCTACTTTATACACCACTTGATCTTGCAGTGACCATCCAAGCCTAATCCTTAGAGATCCAAAAGCTGGAATTCCACACCACAATTTCCATCAATTCACTATATATATATATATATATATATATATATATATAAAGATTGCTTAATTATACAATTGCATGGAAAGGGCTACCAATAAAAGAACTTACCTTTGACAGCATTGATTAGAATGGTATTATTCAAATCCTATAAGATATGGAGAAAAATCCAACTCAGTGTAACAGTATATGATTTGCAAGCATAGACTGATTATGATCTCATGCGTGCAACCACCACACCAAATGAATACTGATAGGGCCAGTCAACAGGCCCATGAACAATAAAAATAAAAATTTTCAAAAATTTTTAGGCTGGTCTTAGACGGCCTCGCTGGCCTATCGGGTTCTTTCTTTAAGGATGCAGTGGACATTTAATTTCGTTATACTACAGCAAGCATCCGTCATAATGAGAGAGAGAACAATAGGGAAAAAGAGCTATATGATGTGAGTGGGTTCTCCAAGGACCGCCTTTGTCATTAATGTCCCATGGACAAATCAATGGGCGGCATTTAATGATACGGAGACTAAAGATAAGTCCTAGGCGGCCCTTCATAAGTAAGCGGCCCCTCCTCACGATAAATCCTAAGCGGCCCCTCTCACGATAAATCCTAAGCGGCCCTCATGTCTAAGCGGCCCCTTTTCATAATAAATCCTGGGCGGCCCTTTATATCTAAGCGGCCCCTCCTCACGATAAATCCTAGGCGGCCCTTCATGTCTAAGCGGCCCCTCCTCATAATAAATCCTGGGCGGCCCTTTATATCTAAGCGGCCCCTCCTCACGATAAATCCTAGGCGGCCCTTCATGTCTAAGCGGCCCTCCTCATAATAAATCCTAGGCGGCCCTTCATAAGTAAGCGGCCCCTCCTCACGATAAATCCTAGGCGGCCCTTATATCTAAGCGGCCCTTTATATCTAAGCGGCCCCTCCTCACGATAAATCCTAGGCGGCCCTTCATGTCTAAGCGGCCCCTCCTCATAATAAATCCTAGGCGGCCCTTTATATCTAAGCGGCCCTCCTCACGATAATTCTAGGCGGCCCTTCATAAGTAAGCGGCCCCTCCTCACAATAATTCCTAGGCAGCCTCTCTCTCTCTCTCGAGGCCTCCTCAACGGCATTTATGTACCGAGACATTTATAGGTCTTATAAAACCCCGCTCAAAGGCATTTATTGGAGAGCATTCAATTGAATAAGAGCATTCAATGTCAAGTCACGAACCATTAGGAGAGAGAGAGACGGTAGAGGAGGTCCTGAGCGGCCTTTCCCTCAACAGCCACGTAGGCGGCCTTTCTAAGCGACCATCCCTGGTGGCCTTTCCAGGCGGCCTTTCTAGGCGGTTTCGGTTTTCAGACTCCCAATGTCACCACGACGATGGCTCCCTATCGCATTTATGTGTCGGGGCTTTATGGTCTTTTAAAGGCCACGTGCATTTATGGTTGCCATGATTGACTCCCTTTTTGGCCCCATGCATGCACGTTAATGTGCTTCGGTAATAACTTCGGGACGTCTTCATCTTAGGCGGTCCCGAAGGCTTCTCCCAGCTAGGGCAGCTCCCGAGCAATCCTAGGCAAGCCCCCGACACGCCTATGACGGCGGCCCCGAGCGTTCCCAGGCGGCCGCACCGGTCCCAAGCGGCCCCTATTTTCTACCACGAGCATCCTAGCCGCCTTATGCGCGCACAAGTCCGAACAATCCCAAGCGGCCACAGTGATCCCAAGAGGCCCTTGGCGGCTCCCGAGCAGTCCTAGGCGGCCCCGGCCTCAGTCGATAACGGCCTCGCCGGACCTAAGTCCCCAGCAGCCCTTCCTTAGTGACTTCCAACTCGGACACGCGCGGGCCCTACAGTGACTGTTCACCACGTCATCTTCTGGATTAATAAATTATGACCACTTACTTTAATGAGATAATTAAGTGGTCATCCGTCTCTGACAAGAGGGCGCCTAAAGCTCCGACATTCCACTAAGAGGTAAGCTTTATCGAAAGTTATCATTCATCATAAAAGTCTTGACAGGTGGCAGCATTTGGGCCTCACAGATGTCAGTCCTGACATTTCACCCACCAAAAGTACTCAGTCATCATAACACTTCAGCCACTCAGACTAAATGAGCCCCGAAAGTCATGGTCCATCATGAGGCCCCATGTGACTCATTCCCACTAGATGACAAAGATTCAAACTTCTCAAGCAAGCTACACAGAGTACAATGGTGAATAAAGAAGGTAAGAGGTAACTCAAAAAGAGGAACACACGCTCATTCTGAGCTCTCTAACTCTTTCTCTTTCGAGCTTTCTCAAGCTCACGGCTGTTGCCCAGAGCACTAACTTGAGCGTCGGAGGGTCTCCGCCGGAATACCCGGCCGTGGGACTTCTTGCAGGCTTTGAAGACAAAGGAAGGGCTCCGATATTTCTGTGGGGGAACGGTCGATGCTCAAGGAGGCCGACTCAAAGTGACCGGGCATCACAGATTGGCGCGCCAGGAAGGGGTCAAACGGCAGGAAAGAAAGCTCTGTCTTTCTAAGCTATAAGCCTTCGTCCCCTTTAAGATAGCCATGGTGGCGATGCGCATACTGAAGGTCCTCACCAATTATGCTGGGGGGCATTCACATCATACTGAGCATCAGAGGACCACTCTCTCTGCTCCTCCTTCACCACCAGCCTTAGCTGCTCTAATTAACCAACTGGCCATCCTCAATCAACAAGTTCAAGCCTTGAATGTAGCAGTTCATAAGCCGCAGAAGCAACGCTCGGTGGCCATTCAGCAGTAGCCCAAGCTTCTCACATCGCTCGTGATAGCTGCACCAGTTAGTCAGAGATTCACCTACGGGAAATCTCCTCATAGAGAAGCTTATCGCCATCAAGCTTCATCTAAGCACCGCCACTACGAAGCTTTCAAGAGACTGCGGTCTCCTTTCTTCTTCTCATCTCCTGAGTCATCTTGAGAGGACCTTAATCATGGATGAGGAGGCATTGGATGAACAACACTGGCGGCTGGAAGAACTTAGTCAAAAGCTCAACAATCAGTCAGAGGCCAAGAGGTGTTGATGCAATTAATGCAAGGTGAAAGATGAAGTCGCTAGATTAATGCAAGTCGCTAGATTCCAATACTGTGACTGCGGCAGAAGAAACTAATAGGCAGAGTATCAAAAAAAAAAAAAAAAAAAACCCTCATATATTAAATGACGCTGGTGGACATCTGACGAGGGAAGAGTTAGCATCCTCAGCAATGGACAAGTGATGACGCCCAAGCGAGGACAGACCACTAGCGGGCTGAAGTACCCAGGTCAGCAGCAGGGGACCAATTTCTCCAAAAGAAAAGCTCCCAAGCCCTTAATCGACACCAAACACAATGCAAAGGCAAAAAGCCTTGAAAGCTAAGTATGCCACACTCTGAGAACAAAGTTTCTTTTCATATAATCTAGCATATTTCTTTTTATTTGACTTTCTAATCCCTCAGTGCCCCAAGGGACACAGACACCCCGGACCGGCACAAGAAACCTCCGGAGGTTCAAGCCCTGTGTCCTAAGTGGCCCTGAGCTAAACCCATGTGGCAATGCTGTACAAAAAAATAATAATAAAGAAGAAGTTTTTTCATTCAATTTCTCAAAAAATCACTCGGACTAGCCAAGCGACCGCCGAGGTAGTTTTCTGGTAGCCCCGCGATCATAAGGACACCCCCGGATCGGTGTGAGAAACCTCCGAGGAGGTTCAAGTCCTATGGTCTCGGTGGCTCCGAGTCAAACTCCCGAACCGGCCGAGCGACCCCCGAAATATTTTCAAAATGACTTTAGTGGTCCCAAGATCATAAACACCCCGGGCCGGCGAAGAAACCCCCGAGGCAGTTTTATTTTCGCTCCATCAATAAAAGGCTCCCGAGCATGGTCCTATCACAGCGACTCTCGGGTCACCCTTCGGGGTCCAAAAGGAACCTGAGCCTGGTTCAAGCACCCTCAGGTCACCCTCCGGGGTTAAAGGCTCCCGAGCATGGTCCCATCACAGCGACTCTCGGGTCACCCTTCGGGGTCCAAAAGGAACCTGAGCCTGGTCCAAGCACCCTCAGGTCACCCTCCGGGGTTAAAGGCTCCCGAGCATGGTCCCATCACAGCGACTCTCGGGTCACCCTTCGGGGTCAAAAAGGAACCTGAGCCTGGTCCAAGCACCATCAGGTCACCTCCGGGGTTAAAGGCTCTCGAGCATGGTCCTATCACAGCGACTCTCGGGTCACCCTTCGGGGTCCAAAAGGAACCTGAGCCTGGTCCAAGCACCCTCAGGTCACCCTCCGGGGTTAAAGGCTCCCGAGCATGGTCCCATCACAGCGACTCTCGGGTCACCCTTCGGGGTCAAAAAGGAACCTGAGCCTGGTCCAAGCATCCTCAGGTCACCCTTCGGGGTTCAAAAGGCCCTCAACAGTTTTATTGCCGCCTCGTTGGCTCTATCTCTCATCCTCAGCGACATCAGTGTAGCTCCATCAGCTCCATGTAAGGCCCCTAGCCGGCCCTCGAGCTGGTCCTAGGTGGCCACAAGTATGTTAGGCCCCTAGCCGGCCCTCGAGCTGGTCCTAGGCGGTCACAAGTATGTTAGGCCCCTAGCCGGCCCTCGGGCTGGTCCTGGGCGGCCACAGTTATGTCAGGCCCCTAGCCGGCCCTCGGGCTGGTCCTAGGCGGCCACAAGTATGTCAGGCCCCTAGCCGGTCCTCGGGCTGGTCCTAGGCGGCCACAGCTATGTCAGGCCCCTAGCCGGCCCTCGGGCTGGTGCTAGGCGGCCACAACTATGTCAGGCCCCTAGCCGGCCCTCGGGCTGGTCCTAGGCGGCCACAGCTATGTCAGGCCCCTAGCCGGCCCTCGGGCTAGTCCTGGGCGGCCACAATTATGTTAGGCCCCAGCCGCCCCTTGGGCTGGCTTCGAATGGCCTCAACATATAACCCAAAAGGGCATGGACGCCCTGAGCCAGCATATGAAATTCCCAAAGGCTTAAACTTGGATTCTAGGCGGTCCCGAGCCAAGGCCCAAGGCCAGCTTGGCACCTAATGCTTTATCTATCAACCTCAACAGCTCTATTATAGCCTTAGCGGCTCTATCGCTCTGCCTCATTGGCTCTATCAACTTCAACGGTTTTATTGTAGCCTCATTGGCTCTATCTCTCAGCCTGCATTAGTGCAGCTCCATTAGCTCTTTTTGCCTTGCAAGCTAGTGACGAGCGTCTTCCCCCCACAAAAAATTGAGCGTACACTACTTTAAGTGACGGGCACAAGGTAATAAACCTACCCCAAATATTACTTAAAAATTTTTTACACTCCTTCAGCTTGGTTAGTGCAGGACCTACAAGCTCAAGGAGTGTAGGGGGCATTTGATAGGGCCAGTCAACAGGCCCATGAACAATAAAAATAAAAATTTTCAAAATTTTTTAGGCTGGTCTTAGACGGCCTCGCTGGCCTATCGGGTTCTTTCTTTAAGGATGCAGTGGACATTTAATTTCGTTATACTACAGCAAGCATCCGTCATAATGAAGAGAGAGAACAATAGGGAAAAAGAGCTATGTGATGTGAGTGGGTTCTCCCAAGGACCGCCTTTTGTCATTAATGTCCCATGGACAAATCAATGGGCGGCATTTAATGATACGGAGACTAAAGATAAGTCCTAGGCGGCCCTTCATAAGTAAGCGGCCCCTCCTCACGATAAATCCTAAGCGGCCCCTCCTCACGATAAATCCTAGGCGGCCCTTCATGTCTAAGCGGCCCTTCCTCATAATAAATCCTGGGCGGCCCTTTATATCTAAGCGGCCCCTCCTCACGATAAATCCTAGGCGGCCCTTCATGTCTAAGCGGCCCCTCCTCATAATAAATCCTGGGCGGCCCTTTATATCTAAGCGGCCCCTCCTCACGATAAATCCTAGGCGGCCCTTCATGTCTAAGCGGCCCCTCCTCACGATAAATCCTAGGCGGCCCTTCATGTCTAAGCGGCCCCTCCTCATAATAAATCCTAGGCGGCCCTTCATAAGTAAGCGGCCCTCCTCACGATAAATCCTAGGCGGCCCTTCATGTCTAAGCGGCCCCTCCTCATAATAAATCCTAGGCGGCCCTTTATATCTAAGCGGCCCCTCCTCACGATAAATTCTAGGCGGCCCTTCATAAGTAAGCGGCCCCTCCTCACAATAATTCCTAGGCAGCCTCTCTCTCTCTCTCGAGGCCTCCTCAACGGCATTTATGTGCCGAGACATTTATAGGTCTTATAAAACCCTCGCTCAAAGGCATTTATTGGAGAGCATTCAATTGAATAAGAGCATTCAATGTCAAGTCACGAACCATTAGGAGAGAGAGAGACGGTAGAGGAGGTCCTGAGCGGCCTTTCCCTTAACGGCCACCCTAGGCGGCCTTTCTAGGCGACCATCCCTGGTGGCCTTTCCAGGCGGCCTTTCTAGGCGGTTTCGGTTTCAGACTTCCAATGTCACCACGACGATGGCTCCCTATCGCATTTATGTGTCGGGGCTTTATGGTCTTTTAAAGGCCACGTGCATTTATGGTTGCCACGATTGACTCCCTTTTTGGCCCCATGCATGCACGTTAATGTGCTTCGGTAATAACTTCGGGACGTCTTCATCTTAGGCGGTCCCGAAGGCTTCTCCCAGCTAGGCAGCTCCGAGCAATCCTAGGCAGCCCCCGACACTCCTATGACGGCGGCCCCGAGCATTCCCAGGCGGCCGCACCGGTCCCAAGCGGCCCCTATTTTCTACCACGAGCATCCTAGCCGGCCTTATGCGCGCACAAGTCCGAACAATCCCAAGCGGCCACAGTGATCCCAAGGGCCCTTGGCGGCTCCCGAGCAGTCCTAGGCGGCCCCGGCCTCAGTCGATAACGGCCTCGCCAGACCTAAGTCCCCAGCAGCCCTTCCTTAGTGACTTCCAACTCGGACACGCGCGGGCCTACAGTGACTGTTCACCACGTCATCTTCTGGATTAATAAATTATGGCCACTTACTTTAATGAGATAATTAAGTGGTCATCCGTCTCTGACAAGAGGGCGCCTAAAGCTCTGACATTCCACTAAGAGGTAAGCTTTATCGAAAGTTATCATTCATCATAAAAGTCTTGACAGGTGGCAGCATTTGGGCCTCACAGATGTCAGTCCTGACATTTCACCCACCAAAAGTATTCAGTCATCATAACACTTCAGCCACTCAGACTAAATGAGCCCCGAAAGTCATGGTCCATCATGAGGCCCCACGTGACTCATTCCCACTAGATGACAAAGATTCAAACTTCTCAAGCAAGCTACACAGAGTACAATGGTGAATAAAGAAGGTAAGAGGTAACTCAAAAAGAGGAACACACGCTCATTCTGAGCTCTCTAACTCTTTCTCTTTCGAGCTTTCTCAAGCTCACGGCTGTTGCCCAGAGCACTAACTTGAGCGTCGGAGGGTCTCCGCCGGAATATCCGGCCGTGGGACTTCTTGCAGGCTTTGAAGACAAAGGAAGGGCTCCGATATTTCTGTGGGGGAACGGTCGATGCTCAAGGAGGCCGACTCAAAGTGACCGGGCATCAACAAATACAACCATAGATGCATTCATCGTTAAAAAAGATGTATGCATGAGAATCTAAAGCAAAGATAGATGACCAACTATGTTTACTAACATGACATGCATGCATCACCAACACAAATTTTAATATTAGCATTTCATGGTTAACATTTTTCTAGCAAACTTGAGAGTCAAATTTATAAATCAATGCTTTGCATAATCTACATCATGATCATCATGCAACACAGAGAAAATATGATTCACAAATCTCAATCGAGAGGATGAAGACTCTAATCATTTGCTCAAAGAATACTATTTTTGTATGCATAAATATTAGTTATATAACATAATCGTAATAAAAAAATTAATGCCCATATTTTTACCAAAGATTTGGAATGGAGTTATTTATTATATATCCTCCTCCTCCTTGGTTTAATAAAAGATAATTGGAAGTAAAAAAAAGAAGATAGCCTATCATGTTGATAATAAAATGTCTAGAAAAAGATGAACAAATATAGAAAACTAATGATCACCGAGTTGTATGGTATCATCTCGTCGCTTGGATAAGATGCCGGTTTCCGATTTCAATTAGAATCAACTTAAAAAAAAAAAAACAAAGTGAGTATTAAAATAGAAAGTGGAGATCAGTCCCTCCAAATCTATAAGAACAAATAAACAAATAGTAGAATAAATTAGATCTAAGTTTGCAGCAAGTGTAGGGTACCTCCTGAATGAGAACCCACATACCAAGTTAATGATGGATGCATTGTACCAAGGGCACATGCCATAGTCACACTTGTCCATGGGCCACCAGTCAAGGATTGCACAGTTGAAGTTGTCATCAGCTTTGGCAATGGTGGTCACTGCCTTTACGGTCACTGTCACGTTCTTTCCTAGACCCAAAGAGAACTAGAGAAGAGAAGGGATCCAAAACCCATGGGAAATTTTATTTGGCCCGCAGTTTTTGCTGAGGAGCCCCTCCACATTTAGGTTTTTTTTTTTTAACTCAGTAGCCCTCCAATTTTACTCAGTAGCCCTCCTAAATTATAAAATTCCTAAACTACCCCTTCCTCCTTCACCTCCCCCTACCCCAAAATTATTGAGTGTCCCCTCCTTCCCCCCTTCCGACTGCGCTCCACCTCTCGCTCTCGCTCACGGTCCCCTCTCGCTCACGGTCTTCACCGGCAGCAGCTTCCTCGGCAGCGGCTCTTCTATCCCGGCTTCACGGTAAGCTTTCTCTCCTCCCTCCCTCTCACCCTCCCTCATTCCCTCCCTCCCTCCTCATTCCCTTCCTCACTCGATCCGCCCCCTCTCCGCCTCCCTCCTTCCTTCCCTCCCTCCCTGCTTCAAAAGCCTTCGCCCCCTCTCCGCCACCTCTCCGCCTCCCTCCCACGATCCACGCCGAGTCTCTATTCGGTCCTGGTTGGCTGAACAAAGACTCTCTATTCAGCCTACTGGGTCGAACAGAATTAAATCTGTTCGGTTCAGCAGGCCGAACAAAATAATTAAATTTATAATTATAATAGTATTATAATAAAGTATATTAATTAAAGAGATATATAATTAAGTATTATAATAAAGTATACTATAAAGTATAATAAAAGTATTGTAATATAGTATTATAATAAAGTATATTATAATTAGTATTATAATAAAGCACATTATAATTATAATAAAGTATATTATAATTATAAAAGTATTATATAGTATTATAATAAATATATTATAATTATAAATATTATAATTATATATAAAGTCTAAAATATAGACTTAAAAAAAATATATAAAAAAGATATTAAAAAATCTGATAATATATATCTTTTAAAATTTTTATTTTAAATGAGTTATTATTAATATATTATTAATAAATATATATTATTATATTTTAAAAATAAAAATTAAAATTAAAGATAGTCATGTTATTAATAAAGAGTTATTAAATTTTTTAAAATATATATTATTAATGTTTATCTTTTAAAATTTTTTTATCAAATGAGTTTATGTTATTAATATATATTACTAATAAATATATGTTACTAATATAAATATATTATAATATATTATTAAATAGTTTAGGTTATTGATGAAATATTTTGACATAATTTTATCTTGCGTTTTAATGATGAATAATGCAATATTCCAAATATGGATGCTAGTCCCTCACGAGTTAGAGTTAGACCCACAGCGTCTGCCAGGAGATGTCGTAGAACCCAGGCTGAGCCTCAGGTTCCTGAGGTTCCTAAGGTTCTTGTTGCACCATTGCCCCCAGATGAGACAGCAAATGAGGACATCCCAGCTATAGATGTTGATGATGATGAAGCAGATGGGCCTTGTCCAGGCGGTCCTGAGGATGAGTCTGTCCTTAGGAGTTTCAGGACACATATTGCAGCCTCCATCTGGAAGCAATAGGTATTTGTTTGTTGTTCTACTGTATTGTATTTAATGTATTATTTCGGTGTTGTTATATGTGTTATTCATGTGATCCATTTATATTTCACAGGAACGGACTCCACTGAAGTGCATGAACCATGCTGCCAAAGTAGGTGAGTAGCAGTGGTGGGCATCAGGGCAATTGAATAGGAGATTCAGGAATATAGTTCAGCAGTCGGGTCTTCTTGAGCTAGTGCATTGCTCTTATCGGTTTACCGATAAGATTTTGTCTCGGACTTTGTAGAGAGATGGCAGCTCGAGACGAACACCTTCCATCTTTTCTTTGGTGAGATGACAATCACGTTGGATGATGTTGCTGCCATATTAGGGATTAGTGTCATGGGTGCCTCAGTGTCCTTGTCTACAGATAGGATGAGTGATCGGGATGCTGAGGACCTACTAGTGCAGCTATTGGATGTATCATGGGATGATGCGCGTCAGGAGGTTCTATCCGTCCACGGTCAGTCTGTGAGGTTAGAGTGGCTGAAGAGTCATTTCCATGATGTATCAGATAGAGATAGCCACCGTAAATAGGGCATCCATTAGACAGATCATGGATATATGACGCTTCTCCAGGCATAGATTTATGAGCATTTTTCCTTTCTCACTCCTCACCCAGCCCTGGACTATACTGATGCTAGGCCCCGTGTACACCGATGGATTCCCGCACTCCACCCCATTCTACGATGGACCATTTGGTGATTCTACGCGAGTCATTGGATGTATTGAGGGCAGATGAGGTATGTACCATAGGACCATGCACTTGTATATTTCTATAATTTGTCATACATTATCAAACTGATTACGATTTAATATAATGCAGGTAGTTTGGGATCCCTATCGTCTTATCCGGGATGATCGTCCATTCCTTGATATTGCATTCTTTAGTGAATGCCTGAAGTGCATGATGTCGTAGAATCCTATCATCCTGAAAGGGTTTTATGATAGTTCGATAGGATACAGACGATCCCCCGTGCGCCACTAGCCCCTGAGCGAGCCAGCAAAGGATCAACAGCAGCATCGTACGACATCCAGTACGTCTTCTATGAGCAGTTATGGGAGAAGTGGGAGGATCACCTACTGAGCCCAGCGAGCAGGAGCCATCCGGTGACTCGACCTCAGATTACGTATCAAAATTTTTGGAGTGGTATTCTTGGATCACGCATCTGGCTGTTCACCCTCCGGAGAGCCGATCCAGTATCTACTCCCGATCACGTCCCGATGATGCTGATGCTGACGTGCAAGGCCAGCGTATTACAGATACGCTTGGCCTTTGCACCAGCATACTTGATATGGATCGGGAGGAGGCTGCTGCGTCACAGAGGACGTACATGTACGATGTCATAATGCAGATTGCACATGTGTTGCAGGGTCAGCATATCTCCTATTGAGCCTGATGTCCCTGGCCCTAGTCATGCATCACCACAGCAGTACAGGCGTCGACGACGGCATGGTGGGGATCCCTGATGTACCTAATGTATTTTGTATCTTTTAGCACATAGTGCATCTTTTTGTAAAAGACATTGAAATTTGAATGAAATTTTACTTCCTTTTGGCTCAATTTAAATGAAATTTTTTTGAATTAATAAATATGTTAAAAATTATACAAAATTGATTGTTGCTAACAAAATTAACTCTGCAACTCAATAGTCTCGCTAATAATAACATCGATGAGATCGTTTGTCTGAACTGGTGAATCCTAGATGCATATGAAGTAGCCCATCCGGAAGCACAGGGTAAATGATGTTTTTGCCAATTGCTTGCTATTAGGGGAACGGGATGACCCGGTGCAAAATATATAAATTAGTAAACAAATGAATTATTAGTCATTTAAGGATGATTAAGAGCCGTTTAATTAATACCTCCACAAAATGATTGCCATTTACGAACGCCACTGTAATATCTTTGCGGGATACAAGAGGAAGAGGCACCTATCGTAGAGGTAGGAATGTAAGACATTGTTGTAAGGAGAGATGGTATAGGACAACGTTATAATGTGACACTATAATGTGGCCCATATCCGGCATAGTCATCAACCGGTCATAAGGTGGACAATTATCAAAATATGATAATGCATGTTCAATCTCCTCAAACCTCCCTTCGACAGCATATAAAGCGCGATAGTGCTCTGAATGACATTGCAACTTATGTAATAAATCCTTCCTAATATGGAGCCAATCCTCCTCTCTAAATCCCCGCAAGCCAGCTATTGCTCTAAATCTGCTGTTGCCATTAGCTTTAACATCCTTGATATGTTGGATGAACAGCCTTAACCCATCTGGAATTTGATCAATATAGATTGTTGGCTTATGTGACTGGGTTCGATGACGAGAAACTTGCAAACCATTTACGAATGATATTAAATGGTAACTTTATAATAACAAATGGCATGGGTCGGAAATTACTGGCACAGGTCCAGAAGTTGCCGGCACGGGCCCGGCACAGGTCCGACACATATCGGCACGGGGCCCGAAAGTTGCCGGCATGTGCCGGCACATACCGGCACGGGTCTGGCACATACTGACATGGGCCCAAAGTTGCAGGCAAGGTCCCATGGGTGAAAGAAATGCTTCGTACCTTCTTCCTTGGCTGCCTCTTTGGCACTTGCGTCATTGGTGGAGTGCATGTACCAGGTAAATAACTATATTGTCCTGAAAGAATCAACTCAAAGGCAGAAGGATCACGATGGATAGATGTATCAACCTTCAATGAAGATCGGCCGCGGTCAAGTGAACCAGTCATCCTTTTGGCAGGTTCTTCAAGAGAAGTACTATTTGGGCTAGCAATCTCTCTCAATTTTCTTAACATCTGCAATTGCGAAGACCCATCTAACTGTTTGAATTTCCGAGCAATTATATCCAACTATAGTTCACAGCTCAACTGAATACTTTGCACTTTTGAAGCATACACCATATCAAGTTTTCTCCAATGAGGATCTATGCAATCAAAGAGAATTGGCCGACCTTCCATCCTGAACCGCACAATCTCGTGGGTGCATGGTAAACCATGTGTGTGCCGAATAGCACACCCACAAACTGAATCATCAATCCCAACCGAATTGGCTCGGTTCGCTTGAGCGAGGATCTGATTTAATGCACTGATAGAAATGAAACATCGCAGTTCTTTGAATTCAGCAGGCTTGAAGTCATATTGCACAACCGTCAAACTCTTCTCAAATGAGGCTTTAATGTCACTATGCTGCAACTCAATCAAACTATGTATTTTTGTCCAAGATGACTCGAAATTCCCTTGGCTTGATCCAAGCTGTCTTTTCAGCCTTGCATGTGCACTTTCAGCCCTAGAAAAGTTAATAAAAATAAATAAAAGTGAAATAAAAATTATGTAATTAAATTATAAGTTCTTAAATTTATCAATTCCTTGTGATACCTATTAGTTGTCACATTCCCATAGTGCCTACATGCGTCCGTCCATGCTGCAACAAATCTTTCCTTGTACTTGCTCAGCCAAGTATCTGACACATATCGTAAAGCATCTGGGTAGGTACTAAACTCTCTCTGGAGTGCACTCCAGTGATCATTAAACTCATCTTCTGTGGTGGACAACACAAGTATATTACATCTCATTATAAACTTATCACATTTCTCCTTTGTTTCAAATAACCTTTTGCACTGGGCCAAAACATTCCTACTAATATGCCATCTACATAGCAAATGTGTTGCCATAGGAAATACCCTCTGAATTGCATTCAGTAGAGCCAAGTCTCTGTCTGTGACTATCACCTCAGGCAAAGCATCAGCGTCCATGACACTGCGCAATCTCTCGAATGCCCATGTATAGTTATCTTCTCGCTCTGAGTCCATGTATACAAAAGCAATTAAAAATTTCAGGTCAGTTGATGTCACCCCCACAATCTCTAAGAGAGGAAGACGATATCTATTCATCTTGTAAGTGCAATCCATTATCAACACACGGGGAAATGCACGTAACAATTCTATACTACCAGGGTGTGCCCAAAACAAGTCACGCACAGCATCAGACTTAATACAATTCCTTATGCCACTCAATGTATTTACACTCAGATAATTTACTAAGAAGATGTTGCATCTAAGATCTCCCAGCTGTCTCTACAGCCTTGCACCTCTGCCGTGCATTGTAATTATCTTCATTGTCGTAACATTGAGGGCATCCCTTTGCTTCAAAAATAGATAATATGTCCTTAGGCCGAACCAAACTCTTCGATATCTCCACTAGCATTGTAGTCTCCTGCTTAGATAATCGTCCTGCATATGAGTGCCCCTCAAGATGCTTTGCAGCTGGATGATTGTGCACACCGCACATGACCATTAATCCAATCATCTGCAATGTCCAATTTCTTCCCTCTTAAGGCAAAAGGACATCCATACTTCTTAGTGCCACTGGCCCTGGTCTTTGATCCCTTTTTCTTTGTGTGTTTACTTTTGCAAGTACCACTCCTCTCGCAAGAAAAAATAATTCTTGGTTTCTTAACATTGCTACCCGTATTGAATTTTTTAATAATAACGACAAATCCATTCCTCTTTCCGACTTTCCGACACCAATTACACATTTCTTCTCTACTTTTGAATATCTATAAAAAATAGTTTTATGTTAGTAGATAATTTTAAACATTGCTCAGTCAAATAATACTAAAATAATTGCAATCAAAATTTTCTTACCTCGTAAGTTATAAATTTATTTGTGTAATCCATCACACAATCAGAGCCAACCATGCTGCATTCGGTCGAAGCATCGCCCTACACGATCAAATAATAATTTTAAACCCTAATCATAATTAACCAAAAAAAATCAAAAATAAACTTTTGGTTCGGCCACACGGGGCCGAATTATTGGCATCTGTTCGGCCCTGTTTGGCCGAACAGAAGATTTCTGCTTGGCCCTGTGTAGCCGAACAAAAATCTTCTGTTCAGCCATGTGTGGCCGAATAGAAAAAATTTATTCGGCCCACCAGGCCGAACATGCTAACTCAATTCGGCCCACCAGGGCCGAACTAGATGACTAAGTTCGGCCCTATGTGGCTGAACAAATTTGACTTGTTCGGCCACATAGGACCGAACAACTCACGAACCGGAAAAAAAATTCGATGATGGGGATATAAACCAACCTTTGCGATCGTAGAACCTTCAAAAATTACTAGTTGATTGTCCATTGCTCGATTATAGGTTGAAATCTCTTCAATCAAGCTTCAAATGATCGGATTCAAGGGTGTTGATCCGAAGGAGGAGGAGGAAATCGGAGGCAGCGGGAGGGGGAGGGGCTGGCGGGCGTGGGGGAGGGGTTGTTTTGAGCTTGGGGGGCTACTGAGCAACCAAGGCTATTTTGGTCCAAATATTTTAGGGGCAAATATGTCATCTTTTTAGGGGGCTCCTCAGCAAAAAGTGCGGGCCAAATAGAATTTCCCAAAACCCATGGCTCTATGCATGGAGGCTACCCAAAGTTGGCTTGGAAGGCAGATGGTAGAAAATGAGAGAGAAGGTGTTAAACCATGAAGTCCTTCTAGACTTCTTGTAAATGCACAAGTTTTTTTTTAAAATCTTTAAATTTTAAAAATTAGTTAGAAAAAAAGATAAGGACCGTCTAGAGTTCAAATTCATCTTTAGATTACATTTGATAACCGTAATCTATTCAATTTATCAATAATTTAAATTAAATCTATTCGATAATTATGTTTAAAATTACATTTACTTTCTTTTTCTTTCGTAAAAATAAAATTATTCCGTTCGTTGCGCACGCCATCGCCGAAGCTATCCCCTCTATTTTTATATAAATCCTTTTTTGAAGGCTCCTTTTTCTCGCTCGTTTAAACCTACAGGTGCAACTTAAGCTGGATTCATATTTGTCCGAATCTGGCCCGCCGATCCGGACCGGGTTGGAGTGAACCCGAATCCGAGGTGTAAGGCCGCAGGCCCGCAACATGTCCGAGTTCCAGGCTTTGCAGCCCAGGCCCAGGTCGAATCTATTTCTGAGTCTCTGACGCGGTGACGCACTGACGCCTTATTTCCGCCGCTCGCCCGCTCCCAAGCCTCCCTAAACCCTAGCATTCTGTTCGTTTCCGCCGCTCCGCTCGCTCGCTCCCAGGAGCTTGGTGGCTAAGGTACACCCGCTTTTTTTTTTTTTTTCTTTGATGCCATTTAATGCCAATAATAATCGTTGAGGGAGAGTCTTAGAACGTTGAATCCGTTAATAGGAAATAGAGAAACCCATACTGGTAGGATATTTTATTTATTCATTGATTTATTGTGAAGTTCTCGAAGAGTTTTTTTTTTTTTCTAATATCTGTATATCTGAATTGGGGATTACTCATTTGGTTTTATTGGATTTAATCTATTATTTGGTAGACGGTTGGAAGTTCCAAGATTTGAATCATTTGATTAACTCTGTGGTTCCAAAGGTTTTTTTTCGCGTGGGTTATCTCTATCTGTATCCGGGATCGTGCGGTTTAAATGAAATTTTTAATATATAATTTTGTTAGCTGGTGATTGAATATTTCTGCGATGATGGATATGTCTAATCGTATATTTTTAATTCTTATTATATTTTTTTTAGTATAATCGTTAGGATGGCTGGGTCATTTCATCGCCTACCGCTACGATCCTGTCTGTCTGTACCTATCATGCCATCATCCATGTGAGCGGTCATAAGAAATTCTGTCAAAGTAATTGTTGAAACTTGTAACATAGAATGGCATCGGACTCCAAATAAAAACTAAGAATTCACATCAGAAGGAACAAGCACTTCATTAATTTTGTGAATTAATAAATTCTTAGTTTCCTACAATTGAGCTCTGGCAAGAATAATAGATAAGAACTTAAGGATGCAAACTTTGGTACTAGCTGAATAAGGATCAGCTTTGTTTTATGTGGGTAAAGCAACCCTTGAATCAGAACCTGAATAAAGATCAACTTCTATGCCATGAATGTAAAAAGAAAAATAAGAACTGACTGGCAAGGCAATAATAAGAATTAAAAAGGGTAAACCTTGGTAGGTGATCTAAAATATAGAATTCAAAATCCTATGTAAGAAATTAATGGGAGTTAGTCTCCTAATTAAAATTTGAAAGAGGCAAACTGCTTCCTCTCCCGTGTAAAAGTTTGATGATTCTTTAAAATAAAATAAAAAAAATGACATTAATAATACGGTTGAAAGATTTTTTTTTTTGGGAAAAAAAATATCTTGACATAGGGCCGAAAACGTAGAACATATGAGAAAAGATTCTCTTGTTAGATTGCAACATCGGTCCTCATGTCATAACATCTCTTGCAAACCATCTATAAAACTTCTAGAAGAAGAGAGAAAGTAAAAAAGAAAGACATATCATCATCCATATTTCTCGCAGAAATATTTAATCACCAGCTAACAAAATTATATATTAAAAATTTCATTTATATTGCACGATCCTGGATCTAGATAGAAATAACTCAGATAAAGGGCAGATAAGGGAGAAAAAAAAAAGACCGCTTTGGAACCGGTCTGGGAACTTTCAGCCGTCTACCAAATAATAGATCAAATCCAATAAAACCAAATCAGTAATCCCCAATTAAGATATACCAAATAATAAATCAAATCCAATAAAACAAATCAGTAATCCCCAATTAAGATTCCTTGAGAACTTCACAATAAATCAATGAATAAATAAAATATCCTACTAGTATTGAAATTAGTAAGAATTAGTGAGAACGAAGTTAAAGAAAGAGAACCCACCTTGGCTTCCTTAAAGTCTATGGGGTTTCTTTGTTTCCTATTAACGGATTCAACGTTCTAAGACTCTGAACGATTATTATTTGCATTAAATGACATCAAAGAGGAAAAAAAAAAGAAAAAAAAAAGCGGGTGTGTACCTTAAAGACAACGACCACTAGGCTCTTGAGAGCGGGCGAGCGGCAGAAATAAGGCGTTAGAGCATTGGAAAAGACTTTGTACACCGCCTCGGTGCAGCAAGGCCTATGTGGGCTGCACCGCCTCTTCTGATTGGTCCACGTGGCTCCTACGTGGATGATCTGTCGGGCGGTATGGCTCTGCTTTGATGTTACGTTCTGAACGTGATGACCATTTAAAGCAGTTTGCTTTTTTTAAAATTAGCGTGCGGACGAAAATGCCCTTTCCCTCCATCTAGCGCCATTTTACGTTGAATTTCATCTGTGCAAGAAGAACTCTCTTTCTTCCTCGGCCGAAAGAAAATATTTCAGCTTCGAGGCTGAAAAACCTGGCTAACGTTCGCTTCTCTCTCTGAATTCGGCCAGGTCTGTAAGATGGGCCTCAGCTGCCTTCGTTATCTCTTCGTCAATTGCTTTTAAAAGGCTCCTTTTTTCCTACATCTGCTTGGGAATGCTAGTCATGTTTCTCGAGACTCCATTTGATCTTTGAAAGTAATGACAGGAAAACAGAGAGAATCCCCGCGACATCCTACTTTAAATTCGGCCGAAAATCCTTCACGACACCCCAGTGAAAAGTTCACGACACCCTAGCTTTAAGGCGACGACACCCATCGTTAGAACTGACCACGGAGAGAATCCCCGCAACAGCCCAGGAGGATTGGATTTCGATCGAAAATCCTTCGCGACACCCTAATGGAAGCCTCACGACACCCTAGCTTTAAGGCGACGACACCCATCCTTTAAACTGACCACGGAGAGAATCCCCGCGACACCCCAGGAGGATTGGATTTCGGCCGAAAATCCTTCTACACCCTCGCTCTGAGAGTCCGGCCGACAGAAATATTTCAGCTTTGAGGCTGAAAAACCTGGCTACTGGAGTCTACTGGAATCTTCAAATATAAAAGTTTATCCAATGAGTTTTTCCTTACCAAAACCTCACGTAGATGTTTGCTTCTCTCTCTGAATTCGGCCAGGTCTGTAATATGGGCCTCAGCTGCCTTCGTTATCTCTTCGTCAATTGCTTTTTAAAAGGCTCCTTTTTTCCTCCATCTGCTTGGGAATGCTAGTCATGTTTCTGAGACTCCCATTTGATCTTCGAAAGTAATGACAGGAAAACAGAGAGAATCCCCGCGACACCCTACTTCAAATTCGGCCGAAAATCCTTCGTGACACCCCAGTGGAAAGTTCACGACACCCTAGCTTTAAGGCGACGACACCCGTCGTTAGAACTGACCACAGAGAGAATCCCCGCAACAGCCCAGGAGGATTGGATTTCGATCGAAAATCCTTCGCAACACCCCAGTGGAAACCTCACGACACCCTAGCTTTAAGGCGACGACACCCATCCTTTAAACTGACCATGGAGAGAATCCCGCGACACCCCAGAGGATTGGATTTTGGCCGAAAATCCTTCCTATGCCCTCGCTCTGAGAGTCCTGATCGACAGGAAATATTTCAGCTTCGAGGCTTAAAAACCTGGCTACTGGAGTCTACTGGAGTCTTCAAATATAAAAGTTTATCCAATGAGTTTTTCCTTGCCAAAACCTCATGTAGATGTTTGCTTCTCTCTCTGAATTCGGCCATGTCTGTAATATGGGCCTCAGCTGCCTTCGTTATCTCTTCATCAATTGCTTTTTAAAAGGCTCCTTTTTTCCTCCATCTGCTTGGGAATGCTAGTCATGTTTCTCGAGACTCCCATTTAATCTTCGAAAGTAATGACAGGAAAAGAGAGAATCCCCATGACACCGTACTTCAAATTCGGCCGAAAATCCTTCGCGACACCCAGTGAAAAGTTCACGACACCCTAGCTTTAAGGCGACGACATGTCGTTAGAACTGACCACGGAGAGAATCCCCGCGATACCCTAGTTCTAATTCGGCCGAAAATCATTCGCGATACCCCAGTTGAAATCTCACGACACCCTAGCTCTAAGGAGACGACACCCGTGCTTAAAACTGACCACGGAGAGAATCCCAGCGACACCCTAGTTCGAATTCGGCCGTAAATCCTTCGCGACACCCCAGTTGAAATTCCACGACACCCTAGCTTTAGGGCGCGACACCCGTGCTTACAAATGACCACATAGAGAGTCCCCGTGACACCCTAGTCGAATTCGGCTGTAAATCCTCGCGACACCCCAGTAGAAATATCACGACATCCTAGCTTTAGGGCAACGACACCCTGCTTAAAACTGACCACGGAGAGAATCCCCGTGACACCCCTGTGGAATTCGGCCGAAAATCATTCGCGACACCCCAGTTGAAATCTCACGACACCCTAGCTCTAAGGAGATGACACCCGTGCTTAAAACTGACCATGGAGATAATCCCAGCGACACCCTAGTTCTAATTCGGCCGTAAATCCTTCACGACACCCCAGTTGAAATCCCACGACACCCTAGCTTTAGGGCGACGACACCCGTGCTTACAAATGACCACATAGAGTCCCCAGCGACACCCTAGTCAAATTCGGCCGTAAATCCTTCGCGACACCGCAGTCGAAATATCACGACACCCTAGCTTTAGGGCGACGATACCCGTGCTTAAAACTGACCACAGAGAGAATCCCCGACACCTATGAGATACATGGAATGTCTTGCTCGACGGGACAATCCTGATATGAAGATGGATTTCATGGATGAGGAAGTCAGAGATTACCGGCGACACTTAGCAGCGACGATATTGAGAGAGGGCTTGAACAAGAAGATTAGCGACATTGTAGAAAAATGTTCTTAATTTTTTTATTCTTCTTTCTATGAAAATTGAATGTAATTTATTCATGTTAACACTGATTAATATTTAATGCAAATGCACAAGAATCATCGTTGCGAGCAGGGGTGTCCTTGATGTACTCATACGTTTGACTTCGTATGTTTTCGCCTTCCGGGTATCGCCGCGCAAGAGGTAGGGAGTCGTTAGCCAAGAGCTAGGGTGTCGTCGCGCTAAAATCTTCGGTGTCGGTTCGCGAGTACTTGGATGTCGTAGGTTTCCGCCTTTCGGGTGTCGCCGCGCAAGAGGTAGGGAGTCGTTAGCCAAGAGCTGGGGTGTCATCGTGCTAAAATCTTCGGTGTCGGTTCGCGAGTACTGGGATGTCGTAGGTTTCCGCCTTTCGGGTGTTGCCGCGCAAGAGCTAGGGTGTCGTTATCCAAGAGCTGGGGTGTCATCGCGCTAAAATCTTCGGTGTCGGTTCGCGAGTACTGGGATGTCGTAGGTTTCCGCCTTTCGGGTGTCGCCGTGCAAGAGCTAGGGTGTCGTTATCCAAGAGCTGGGGTGTCGTCGCGCTAAATCTTCGGTGTCGGTTCGCGAGTACTGGGATGTCGTAGGTTTCCACCTTTCGGGTGTCGCCGCGCAAGAGCTAGGGTGTCGTTATCCAAGAGCTGGGGTGTCGTCGCGCTAAAATCTTCGGTGTCGGTTCGCGACTACTGGGATGTCGTAGGTTTTCGCCTTTCGGGTGTCGCCGCGCAAGAGCTAGGGTGTCGTTAGCCAAGAGCTGGGGTGTCGTCGTGCTAAAATCTTTGGTGTCGGTTCGCGAGTACTGGGATGTCGTAGGTTTCCGCCTTTCGGGTGTCGCCGTGCAAGAGCTAGGGTATCGTTAGCTATAAGCTGGGGTGTCGTCGCGCTAAAATCTTCGGTGTCGGTTCGCGAGTACTGGGATGTCATAGGTTTTCGCCTTTCGGGTGTCGCCGCGCAAGAGCTAGGGTGTCGTTATCCAAGAGCTGGGGTGTCGTCGCTAAAATCTTCGGTGTCGGTTGCGACTACTGGGATGTCGTAGGTTTCCGCCTTTCGGGTATCGCTGCGCAAGAGCTAGGGTATCGTTAGCCAAGAGTTGGGGTGTCGTCGCACTAAAATCTTTGGTGTCGGTTCGCGAGTACTGGGATGTCATAGGTTTCCACCTTTCGGGTGTCGCCGTGCAAGAGCTAGGGTGTCGTTAGCCATGAGCTGGGGTGTCGTCGCGCAAAATCTTTGGTGTCGGTTCGCGAGTACTGGGATGTCGTAGGTTTCCGCCTTTCGGGTGTCGCCGCGTAAGAGCTAGGGTGTCGTTATCCAAGAGCTGGGGTGTCGTCGCGCTAAAATCTTCGGTGTCGGTTCGCGAGTACTGGGATGTCGTAGGTTTCCGCCTTTCGGGTGTCGTCGCGCAAGAGCTAGGGTGTCGTTAGCCAAGAGCTGGGGTGTCATCGCGCTAAATCTTCGGTGTCGGTTCGCGAGTACTGGGATGTCGTAGGTTTCGCCTTTCGGGTGTCGCCGCGCAAGAGCTCGGGAGTCGTTAGCCAAGAGCTGGGGTGTCGCCACGCAAGAGCTAGGGAGTCGTTAGCCAAGAGCTGGGGTGTCGTCGTGCTAAAAGCACTTCATTTTACTGAAATAGACACCCTATTTTGAAAGCACTTCATTTGCGACCAAGCCACCCTAATTCAAAAGTTACGACACCCGTGTTTTATATATGCTCTTGTGTAAGTTGACTCAATACATAAGCATCAAATTCGTCCATCAAAGTTTCGGAAGGCGGAACAATTCTCTCCAGGTCCTCTTCAGTATTAATAGACTGCAAACAAGTCTGCCTGATGCTTGAAGCAGCTCTTTCCTTGACCTGATTTTTCCTTGATCTTTTTGACTTCTTCTCGACTCCACTCTTTAATCTGTTCTCTCTCGGGCGACCTTTCGTCCTAATTTGTTAAGGATCTTGAATTACAAGCTCTGTATGTGGTTTAGCTGCGCAGTTGGCATCCACGGCAATTTTGAATATAGGT
>UESW01001967.1:73917-100113 GCA_900491605.1 Calamus simplicifolius | reverse complement strand
GCCTCCATCTGGAAGCAACAGATATTTGTTCGTTGTTCTACTATATTGTATTTAATGTATTATTTCGATGTTGTTATATGTGTTATTCATGTGATCCATTTATATTTCACAGGAACAGACTCCACTGAAGTGCATGAACCATGCTGCCAAAGTAGGTGAGTGGCAGTGGTGGGCATCAGGGCAATTGAATAGGAGATTCAGGAATATAGTTCAGTAGTCGGGTCTTCTTGAGCTAGTGCATTGCTCTTATCGGTTCGCCGATAAGATTCTTGTCTCGGACTTTGTAGAGAGATGGCAGCTCGAGACGAACACCTTCCATCTTTTCTTTGGTGAGATGACAATCACGTTGGATGATGTTGCTGCCATATTAGGGATTAGTGTCATGGGTGCCTCAGTGTCCTTGTCTACAGATAGGATGAGTGATCGGGATGCTGAGGACCTACTAGTGTAGCTATTGGATGTATCATGGGATGACGCGCGTCAGGAGGTTCTATCCGTCCGCGGTCAGTCTGTGAGGTTAGAGTGGCTGAAGAGTCATTTCCATGATGTATCAGAGCCACCGTAGGATAGGGCATCCGTTAGACAGATCAGTGGATATATGACGCTTCTCCAGGAATAGATTTATGAGCATTTTTCCTTTCTCACTCCTCACCTAGCCCTGGACTATACTGATGCTAGGCCCCGTGTACACCGATGGATTCCCGACACTCTACCCCATTCTACATGGACCATTTGGTGATTCTACGCGAGTCATTGGATGTATTGAGGGCAGATGAGGTATGTACCATAGGACCATGCACTTGTATATTTCTATAATTTGTCATACATTATCAAACTGATTACGATTTAATATAATGCAGGTAGTTTGGGATCCCTATCGTCTTATCCGGGATGATCGTCCATTCCTTGATATTGCATTCTTTAGTGAATGCCTGAAGTGCATGATGTCGTAGAATCCTATCATCCTGAAAGGGTTTTATGATAGTTCGATAGGATACAGACGATCCCCCGTGCGCCACTAGCCCCTGAGCGAGCCAGCAAAGGATCAACAGCAGCATCGTACGACATCCAGTACGTCTTCTATGAGCAGTTATGGGAGAAGTGGGAGGATCACCTACTGAGCCCAGCGAGCAGGAGCCATCCGGTGACTCGACCCTCAGATTACGTATCAAAATTTTTGGAGTGGTATTCTTGGATCACGCATCTGGCTGTTCACCCTCCGGAGAGCCGATCCAGTATCTACTCCCGATCACGTCCCGATGATGCTGATGCTGACGTGCAAGGCCAGCGTATTACAGATGCGCTTGGCCTTTGCATCAGCATACTTGATATAGATCGGGAGGAGGCTGCTGCGTCACAGAGGACGTACATGTACGATGTCATAATGCAGATTGCACATGTGTTGCAGGGTCAGCATATCTCCTATTGAGCCTGATGTCCCTGGCCCTAATCATGCATCACCACAGCAGTACAGGCGTCGACGACGGCATGGTGGGGATCCCTGATGTACCTAATGTATTTTGTATCTTTTAGCACATAGTGCATCTTTTTGTAAAAGACATTGAAACTTGAATGAATTTTACTTCCTTTTGGCTCAATTTAAATGAAATTTTTTTGAATTAATATAAATATGTTAAACATTATACAAAATTGATTGTTGCTAACAAAATTAACCCTGCAACTCAATAGTCTCGCTAATAATAACATCCGATGAGATCGTTTGTCTGAACTGGTGAATCCTAGATGCATATGAAGTAGCCCATCCGGAAGCACAAGTAAATGATGTTTTTGCCAATTGCTTGCTATTAGGGGAACGGGATGACCCAGTGCAAAATATATAAATTAGTAAACAAATGAATTATTAGTCATTTAAGGATGATTAAGAGCCGTTTAATTATACCTCCACAAAATGATTGCCATTTACGAACGCCACTGTAATATCTTTGCGGATACAGGAGGAAGAGGCACCGATCGTAGAGGTAGGAATGTAAGACATTATTGTAAGGAGAGGTGGTATAGGACAACGTTATAACGTGACACTATAACGTGGCCCATATCCGGCATAGTCATCAACCGGTCATAAGGTGGACAATTATCAAAATATGATAATGCATGTTCAATCTCCTCAAACCTCCCTTCGACAGCATATAAAGCGCGATAGTGCTCTGAATGACATTGCAACTTATGTAATAAATCCTTCCTAATATGGAGCCAATCCTCCTCTCTAAATCCCCGCAAGCCAGCTATTGCTCTAAATCTGCTGTTGCCATCAGCTTTAACATCCTTGATATGTTGGATGAACGGCCTTAACCCATCTGGAATTTGATCAATATAGATTGTTGGCTTATGTGACTGGGTTCGATGACGAGAAACCTGCAAACCATTTACGAATGATATTAAATGGTAACTTTATAATAACAAATGGCATGGGTCGAAATTGCCAGCACAGGTCCAGAAGTTGCCGGCACGGGTCCGGCACATACCGGCACGGGGCCCGAAAGTTGCCGGCATGTGCCGGCACATACCGACATGGGCCCGAAAGTTGCAGGCAAGGTCCCATGGGTGAAAGAAATGCTTCGTACCTTCTTCCTTGCTGCCTCTTTGGCACTTGCGTCATTGGTGGAGTGCATGTACCAGGTGAATAACTATATTGTCCTGAAAGAATCAACTCAAAGGCAGAAGGATCACGGCGGGTAGATGTATCAACCTTCAATGAAGAGCAGCCGCGGTCAAGTGAACCAGTCATCCTTTTGGCAGGTTCTTCAAGAGAAGTACTATTTGGGCTAGCAATCTCTCTCAATTTTCTTAACATCTGCAATTGCGAAGACGCATCTAACTGTTTGAATTTCCGAGCAATTATATCCAACTATAGTTCACAGCTCAGCTGAATACTTTACACTTTTGAAGCATACACCATATCAAGTTTTCTCCAATGAGGATCTATGCAATCGAAGAGAATTGGCCGACCTTCCATCCTGAACCGCACAATCTCGTGGGTGCATGGTAAACCATGTGTGTGCCGAATAGCACACCCACAAACTGAATCATCAATCCCAACTGAATTGGTTCGGTTCGCTTGAGCGAGGATCTGATTTAATGTACTGATAGAAATGAAACATCGCAGTTCTTTGAATTCAGCAGGCTTGAAGTCATGTTGCACAACCGTCAAACTCTTCTCAAATGAGGCTTTAATGTCACTATGCTGCAACTCAATCAAACTATGTATTTTTGTCCAAGATGACTCGAAATTCCCTTGGCTTGATCCAAGCTGTCTTTTCAGCCTTGCATGTGCACTTTCAGCCCTAGAAAAGTTAATAAAAATAAATAAAAGTGAAATAAAAATTATGTAATTAAATTATAAAGTTCTTAAATTTATCAATTCCTTGTGATACCTATTAGTTGTCACATTCCCATAGTGCCTACATGCGTCCGTCCATGCTGCAACAAATCTTTCCTTGTACTTGCTCAGCCAAGTATCTGACACATATCGTAAAGCATCTGGGTAGGTACTAAACTCTCTCTGGAGTGCACTCCAGTGATCATTAAACTCATCTTCTGTAGTGGACAACACAAGTATATTCCATCTCATTATAAACTTATCACATTTCTCCTTTGTTTCAAATAACCTTTTGCACTGGGCCAAAACATTCCTACTAATATGCCATCTACATAGCAAATGTGTTGCCATAGGAAATACCCTCTGAATTGCATTCAGTAGAGCCAAGTCTCTGTCTGTGACTATCACCTCAGGCAAAGCATCAACGTCCATGACACTGCACAATCTCTCGAATGCCCATGTATAGTTATCTTCTCGCTCTGAGTCCATGTATACAAAAGCAATTAAAAATTTCAGGTCAGTTGATGTCACCCCCACAATCTCTAAGAGAGGAAGACGATATCTATTCGTCTTGTAAGTGCAATCCATTATCAACACATGGGAAAATGCACGTAACAATTCTATATACTAGGGTGTGCCCAAAACAAGTCACGCACAGCATCAGACTTAATACAATTCCTATGCCACTCAATATATTTACACTCAGATAATTTACTAAGAAGATGTTGCATCTAAGATCTCCCAGCTGTCTCTACAGCCTTGCACCTCTGCCGTGCATTGTAGATTGTCTTCATTGTCGTAACATTGAGGGCATCCCTTTGCTTCAAAGTAGATAATATGTCCTTAGGCCGAACCAAACTCTTCGATATCTCCACTAGCATTGTAGTCTCCTGCTTAGATAATCATCCTGCATATGAGTGCCCCTCAAGATGCTTTGCAGCTGGATGATTGTGCACACCGCACATGACCATTAACATCCAATCATCTGCAATGTCCAATTTCTTCCCTCTTAAGGCAAAAGGACATCCACACTTCTTAGTGCCACTGGCCCTGGTCTTTGATCCCTTTTTCTTTGTGTGTTTATTTTTGCAAGTACCACTCCTCTCGCAAGAAAAAAAATTCTTGGTTTCTTAACATTGCTACCCGTATTGGGTTTTTTAATAATAACGACAAATCCATTCCTCTTTCCGACTTTCCGACACCAATTACACATTTCTTCTCTACTTTTGAATATCTATAAAAAATAGTTTTATGTTAGTAGATAATTTTAAACATTGCTCAGTCAAATAATACTAAAATAATTGCAATCAAAATTTTTTACCTCGTAAGTTATAAATTCATTTGTGTAATCCATTACACAATCAGAGCCAACCATGCTGCATTCGGTCGAAGCATCGCCCTACACGATCAAATAATAATTTTAAACCCTAATCATAATTAATCCAAAAAAAATCAAAAATAAACTTTTGGTTCGGCCACACGGGGCCGAATTATTGGCATCTGTTCGGCTCTGTTTGGCCAAACAGAAGATTTCTGCTTGGCCCTGTGTAGCCGAACAAAAATCTTTTGTTCAGCCATGTGTGGCCGAATAGAAAAAATATGTTCGGCCCACCAGGGCCGAACATGCTAACTCAATTCGGCCCACCAGGGCCGAACTAGATGACTAAGTTCGGCCCTATGTGGCTGAACAAATTTGACTTGTTCGGCCACATAGGATCGAACAACTCACGAATCGGAAAAAAAATTCGATGATGGGGATATAAACCAATCTTTGCGATCGTAGAACCTTCAAAAATTACTAGTTGCTTGTCCATTGCTCGATTATAGGTTGAAACCTCTTCAATCAAGCTTCAAATGGTCAGATTCAAGGGTGTTGATCCAAAGGAGGGAGGAGGAAATCGGAGGCAGTGGGAGGGGGGGGCTGGCGGTGGGGCTGGCGGGCGTGGGGGAGGGGTTGTTTTGAGCTTGGGGGGCTACTGAGCAACCAAGGCTATTTTGGTCCAAATATTTTAGGGGCAAATATGTCATCTTTTTAAGGGGCTCCTCAGCAAAAAGTGCGGGCCAAATAGAATTTCCCAAAACCCATGGCTCTATGCATGGAGGCTACCCAAAGTTGGCTTGGAAGGCAGATGGTAGAAGATGAGAGAGAAGGTGTTAAACCATGAAGCCCTTCTAGACTTCTTGTAAATGCACAAGTTTTTTTTAAAAATCTTTAAATTTTAAAAATTAGTTAGAAAAAAGATAAGGACCGTCTAGAGTTCAAATTCATCTTTAGATTACATTTGATAGCCGTAATCTATTCAATTTATCAATAATTTAAATTAAATCTATTCGATAATTATGTTTAAAATTACATTTACTTTCTTTTTCTTTCATAAAAATAAAATTATTCCGTTCGTTGCGCACGCCATCGCCGAAGCTATCCCCTCTATTTTATATAAATCCTTTTTTGAAGGCTCCTTTTTCTCGCTCGTTTAAACCTACAGGTGCAACTTGAGCTGGATTCATATTTGTCTGAATCCGGTCCGCCGATCCGGACCGGGTTGGAGTGAACCCGAATCCGAGGTGTAAGGCTGCAGGCCCGCAACATGTCCGAGTTCCAGGCTTTGCAGCCCAGGCCCAGGTCGAATCTATTTCTGAGTCTCTGACGCGGTGACGCACTGACGCCTTATTTCCACCGCTCGCCCGCTCCCAAGCCTCCCTAAACCCTAGCATTCTGTTCGTTTCCGCCGCTCCGCTCGCTCGCTCCCAGGAGCTTGGTGGCTAAGGTACACCCGCTTTTTTTTTTTTTTTCTTTGATGCCATTTAATGCCAATAATAATCATTGAGGGAGAGTCTTAGAACGTTGAATCCGTTAATAGGAAATAGAGAAACCCATACTGGTAGGATATTTTATTTATTCATTGATTTATTGTGAAGTTCTCGAAGAGTTTTTTTTTTTTCTAATATCTGTATATCTGAATTGGGGATTACTCATTTGGTTTTATTGGATTTAATCTATTATTTGGTAGATGGTTGGAAGTTCCAAGATTTGAATCATTTGATTAACTCTGTGGTTCCAAAGCAATAACTATCTATATAAATTATTGTCATTTTTTTTCGCCGTGGGTTATCTCTATCTGTATCTGGGATCGTGCGGTTTAAATGAAATTTTTAATATATAATTTTGTTAGCCGGTGATTGAATATTTCTGCGAGATGATGGATATGTCTAATCGTTATATTTTTAATTCTTATTGATATGGCTGGCCGTTTCGCTTGGGTGGTATTATCTTTTGCGCGATTTTCAAAAGTAATAATGTGACAACAAAACCCAAGACCTCCAGCACCGACCCCTAGTGCCGGCCTTCAGTGCCGGCCCTCAGCATCGGCCTCTAGCGCCGGCCTCCAGCATCGGCACCAAAGACCAACTACGCGTTGGCACCAAAACAGGCCTCCAGCGTCGGCCTCCAGTGCCGGCCCTCAGCGTCAGCCTCCAGCGTCAGCCTTCAGCGTCGGCCTCCAGCATCGGCCTCCAGTAGGCCTCCAGCGCCGGCCTCCAGCGTCGGCACCAAAGACCAACTATGCATTGGCACCAAGGACAGGCGTCCAACATCGGCCTTCAGCGTCGGCCCCCAGCATCGGCCCTCAGCGTCGGCTTTCAGTACTGAGACTTTAGCTCTCGCCTCCGGTTTTGGCCTCCGGCACCGGCCTTCCGCGTCGGCCCCAGCATCGGCCTTCAGTAACTCCCACATACACAATGACTAGTCTCGTGCAACCGATCCCATGATCTAAGGCCTACTGCCAAGCACTTCGCTTACCAAAATCACGGGCACGTGTTAGCCTGATCGGCAGTTACCGCTATAAGCGGCCCTTATCCAGCAACAGTCCAACGACTTACCGTTCGGTGAAACATCACAACGGGACAGATTCGACGGTTCCAAACAGAACGAGGTAAACGGGATCCCCGACAGGTATAAAAGGAAGACCCAAGCTCCATGCAAGGGGACTCTCTCTCTGACTGATTCTTTAAGAATTCTACATAGAAATCCCATCCCTGTTGGACGACTCACTGACTTGGGCGTCGGAGGGTCCCCATCGGAACCACCGGTCCGGGACTTTTTGCAGGCTCTAGAAGGAAGACGGCGACTTCTCTGCGCACGCAGCAATCCCAGCTTACCTAGCGCTCATCGTACGTGGTTTGACCGCAACAGATTGGCGCGCCAGGTAGGGGGCGCAGATCAGGTCGAAAGTTCTCCCTGGAACCCCCCCCCATTTTGCAAAGGAAGCGATGGTAACTACGCGAGCATAAGAGGCTTCCTCCAGCCAGGCAGCCGGGCGCATCCTACGAGCTGAGCATTCGGAGGCCAATCCCCATGCTCTGCCCCTTGCACCGACAAGCCAACCCGACCAGCTTGATGTTCTGGCCCACCAAGTCCAGGATCTGACGACAATGGTCCGGGGGCTGCAAGAGCATTATTTGGCTGCTGTAACTCAACCCCCTGTGCTGGACGAAGGGGTGCGAGGAACAGTTCAGTCTCACCAAGGAGGGACCCCGCCTGAGGTCTCCCACCGCTCACCCCCTGAACCTCATCACCAAGGGACCTCGAAGCGACGACAGTCTCCCTCCCACCGCTCCGGTCGTTCCCGCCGCTGACTGGAGGAGAAAGAATCCAAGCGGGCGTGTTCTTTGCGCCGGCGATCTTCTTCAGCTCCTTCCGATTCATCCCGAGGTGACACTCCCCGGAAAACCACCCGTCGGGCTGAGCAAAGGCTTGACGAGTATCATCGACGGTTGGACGAGCTCAGCCGCCGGATCGCCGATCCTTACGCGGCGGAGTATGAGCGTCGCCCCCCGCTTTCTCGCCATATCATGAAGGAATCGGTCCTACCCCGGTTCGTCTCCCTCAATTGGATCCATATGATGGAACGACGGACCCCCTGGACCATCTGGAAAGCTACAAGGTCCTCATGCAAGTCCAGGGAGCGACGGACTCCCTTTTATGCGTCGCCTTCCCGGCCACGCTCCGCAAGGCGGCACGCGCATGGTACTCCCGTCTGCCCCCAGCAGCATCAACTCGTTTCGGCAACTTGAGCGATCTTTCCTGGCTCATTTTGATGCTGTCGAAAGATCCCACAAGTCGCGGATAGCCTCTTTGCTGTCCAGCAGAAGAGTGGCGAGACCTTAAAGGATTTCGTCGCTCGATTTAAGGAAGCAGCGTTGGAGGTGTACAACCTGAAAGACTCTGTAGCCACCTTGGCCCTGAAGCGGGGCTTCGTCCATCCAGATTCGCTTACTCCCTAGATAAGAAGCCTCCGCGTTCCTACGCCGAGCTTCTGAGCCGGGCACAGAAGTACATCCGCGCTGACGAAGCGGATTCTTCTAGGAGAGAAGTTGACAAGAACCCTGGTAATAAACCACCGCCTACTGATCACGCCGGTGCACGACCTCGAAAGCCCGAGCCTCCACGACGCTCAGATCGCCGACCACAGGCGCTGGTTCCCAAAGAGCAGTTCACTCCCCTCATGGCTCCCATCTCTCACATCCTACTGGAGATCGAGGAGGAACCTTATTTTAAGCGTCCGGCTCCTTGAAGTCCGAGGCCCCCCGCAACAAGGAGTTTTACTGCCGGTATCACCGAGACTACGGTCACGACACCGAGGACTGCCGCCACCTAAAAAAGGCCATCGAGGAGCTGGTTCAGCAAGGTCACTTGGGCAAATTTGTTCGACGGGGAAATCTCCCCGCGTCGGGTCCCCCGGTGCCTCCAGGTCGCCCGGCTGGCGTGGATAATACCCCAACTGAAAAGACCATAGCTATGATCTCCTGGGGAGCGGATGGTGGTTCGAAGAGGCCGCGAGAGGGAATAGACTCTGTAATACCTTTCTTCGGAAAGGATCTAGATGGGGTAGTTAATAAACATGACGACAGCGTCGTGGTGTCCATGACTATAGCCAAACACCCTGTAAAAAGAATTTTAATTGATAGTGGGAGCTCTGTAGATGTCTTGAGTTATGAGGCTTTTGTTCGGATGAACTTATCAAAGTCTTTACTCCGACCCGTTGCCACACCGCTAATGGGCTTCACGGGAGACTCAGTGAGCGTCGAAGGAAATTGCTCTCCCGGTCACGGCTGGAACTCCTCCATGCCAGAGCACCGTGGTCATTAACTTCTTGGTAGTCCGGGTCCCGCTGGCTTATAACGCCATCTTGGGAAGACCGGGGTTGAATCTGCTGGATGCCGTGATCTCCACTAAGAGATTATTGGTAAGGTTCCCCACCAATGAAGGGATCGGAGAAATGAAGGGGGAGCAAAGCCCACTTTCGCCTTGCTACCATCTGTCTCCCAGCCCGCTGAACGCGCGTCAACAACAGCCTCTGAGTCACTCGATCCTAGGGAGTTGGGAAGAAGGGGAGAGCCAGCAGAGCACCTTCTAACCCTCCCCTTGGGTGATGACCCGGCAAGGACTGTTCAGCTGGGGGCATTGCTCCCAGAGGAAGTACGCCATCAACTTCTTACTTTCCTGTGCCAACACTGACGTGTTCGCATGGTCATCCTCAGACATGCCAGGCGTCCCTGAAGAAGTAATCACCCACCAACTTAACCTCAAGCCAGGGTGTCAGCCGGTCCGACAGAAAAAGAGAAACTTTGCTCCAGACAGACAGAAAGCTATCGATGAGGAGATCCGCAAGTTATTGGCTGCGGGCCATATCCGGGAGGTCCACTACCCCGAATGGTTGGCTAATGTGGTGCTGGTCCGCAAGGCCAATGGAAGCTGGAGAATGTGCGTAGATTTCACCGACTCAACAAGGCATGCCCCAAAGACAGCTTTCCTCTGCCTCGAATCGATCAACTGGTGGACGCTACATCCGGCCATGAGGTCCTTAGCTTCATGGATGCTTTCTCTGGATACAACCAGATCCGGATGAACCCAGCGGATGAAGAAGCTACCTCCTTCATAACTGAAAAGGGGCTGTATTGCTACAAAGTAATGCCTTTCGGGTTAAAGAATGCGGGAGCTACTTACCAGAGGCTGATGAACAAGGTCTTTGAAGGTCAGATAGGGCGTAACATGGAAGTGTACGTGGATGACATGCTGACGAAAAGCGTTCATACCGGTGACCACATTGCGGACCTAGCAGAAACTTTTGACAGCCTTCGTCGGTACCAGATGAAGCTGAACCCCCGCAAGTGTGCATTTGGGGTGACCGCCGGGAAGTTTTTGGGTTTCATGGTGACCCGGAGGGGGATCGAAGCAAACCCAGACAAAGTCCAAGCCATCTTGGACATGAGGCCTCCTGCCAATAAGAAAGAAGTACAGCGCTTGACAGGAAGAGTAGCCGCCCTAAGCCGCTTCCTATCCAAGTCCGCTGAGAGGTGTCTGCCTTTCTTCAAGGCGCTTCGCAGAATCAACGAGTTCGAATGGACGAAAGAATGCCAGGAGGCGTTCGAAGGGTTAAAGGAATTCCTATCTACCCCGCCACTGCTAGCCAAGCCGACGGGTGGAGAAGAACTCCTTCTATACCTTGCGGCCTCTCCTGAGGCTGTTAGTTCTGTGCTAGTCCGTATGGACGCTAATGGAACACAAAGGCCAGTATATTATACGAGTAAGGTGCTCATGATGCAGAGACCCGATATTCAAACATGGAAAAAATCATTTTCGCATTGATCGTATCTGCCCAGCGACTACGGCCGTATTTCCAAGCCCACCCGATCGCGGTGATCACAGACCAGCCTCTGAGGCAGTTCTGGCTCGTCCAGATACCTCCGGCCGGTTGGCAAGGTGGGCCCTCAAGCTGGGGGAGTTCGATCTATCTTTCCCCCCCGGTCGGCCATGAAGTCCCAAGTCCTGGCAGATTTTTTGGTTGAATGTACTTGGGGGATTGAGCCACCTGAAGAACCTCCTACGGACATTCAGCCCCCGGAACCAGCGAAGATGAGTGGGTTCTCCATGTGGATGGGGCATCTAACTCTCAAGGGAGCGGAGCAGGCCTCATCTTGGCCAACTCGGACGGGGTTGTGACCGAATGTGCGCTTCGCTTCCTCTTTCCAGCCACTAACAATCAGGCGGAATATGAAGCTTTGCTATCCGGCGTGAGGTTGGCTCGAGAGCTTGGGGTAAAACGCCTTAGGGCATTCACCGACTCCCAACTGGTTGCCGGCCAAATTACAAAGGAATACGAGGCAAGGGATCCCATCATGGCCCGCTACTTAGAAATGGTGTACTCGTTAATTTCCCCCTTCATACATTTCAGCGTCAGCTACATCCCACGACAGGAGAATGCTAGAGCCGACACCTTATCCCGTCTTGCTGCCTCATCTGATGGGATGTTGGGAAAGGCTTATGTGGAGCACCTAGAAGCCCCGAGTATTGAAGTACCAAGAGAAATTGCACCGGTGGAGCAGGAGCCCTCTGGATGGATGCCTATGTCCGGTACTTTACTGAAGGCACCCTTCCAGAAGATCCTGCCGAAGCTAGGAAACTGAAAAGACGGGCCCCAAAGTTTTTTATTATGGAGGGAAAGCTCTATCGAAGGTCGTTCTCATACCCTGTTCTCAGATGTGTCGGTTCTACCGACGCCAATTATATACTGCGAGAGATACACGAAGGGATATGCGGAAACCACCTGGGGGGCAGGGCTCTTGCATATAAAGCTTACGTCAAGGGTATTATTGGCTGACAATGAAGGAGGATGCCTCCGAGCTCGTTAAGAGATGTGACAGCTGCCAGCGGCATGCCAACATTCAACATCAACCGACGTCTCAACTGACCCCTCTAGCTGCACCATGGCCCTTCGCACAGTGGGGCATGGATATTCTGGGACCATTCCCTCCTGCCTCCGGACAACGCAAGTTCCTAGTGGTGGCAGTCGACCATTTTACTAAGTGGATCGAGGCGGAAGCTCTTGCTAAGATCACGGAAGCCAAAGTAAGGAATTTCTTCTGGAAATCCGTAGTATGCCGGTTCGGGCTACCGCACACCCTCGTTACGGACAATGGCCGACAGTTTGATAATGCTGCCTTCCGAGAATTCTGTGATGGCCTGGGCATCCACCATCGATTCACCTCAGTAGGGCATCCCCAAACCAACGGCGCTGCAGAAGTAACTAATCGCATCATCCTCCAAGGACTCAGGGCTCGGCTAGATAGCTGCAAAGGGTGCTGGGTGGAAGAACTTTCCAGTGTGCTGTGGGCCTACCACACGACACGAGCACCTACAGGGGAAACCCCTTTCAGCTTGGTCTTTGGGACCGAGGCGGTAATCCCCGTGGAAATAGGAGCTCCTAGTCCCCGGACGGAATTATACCATGAAGAAAGCAACTCAAACCAGCTAAGGGCTGATCTGGATTTGGTGGAAGAACTGCGAGATCAGGCGCAGCTTGCATGGCAGCATTCCGTCAGCGAGTGGCCAAGCACTACAACTCTCGGGTGCGACCCAAGACATTCCAGCCGGGAGACCTTGTCCTACGAAGAGCTGAAGTATCAAAGCCGACGGAGGGGGGCAAGCTGGCACCAAAATGGGAAGGACCATACCGTGTTAAGGAAGTACTCCATCATGGGGCGTACAAAGTTGAAGAACTAGACGGGAAACCGCTCCCTCACACTTGGAATGCCGACAACTTGCGCCGGTACTATCAATAGAACTCTATCGTCATTAATTTGAATTGATTTGATACATGAATAATCAACATGGTCTTGTTCTTAAATAAGTATGCTTAACACCAAAGACCAACTCCGCGTTGGCACTAAGACCGGTGTCCAGCGTCGGCGCAAAGACCAACTCGCGTTGGCACTAAGACCGGCGTCCAGCGTCGGCGCAAAGACCAACTCCGCGTTGGCGCTAAGACCGGCGACCAGCGTCGGGACCACCAAAGACCAACTCCGCGTTGGCACCAAAGACCGGCGCCCAGCGTCGGCATCCAAGACGGCGTCCACGTCGGCATAAAAGACCAACTCCGCGTTGGCACTAAGACCGGCGCCCAGCGTCGGCACAAAGACCAACTCCGCGTTGGGCTAAGACCGGCGTCCAGCGTCGGCACTAAAGACCAACTCCGCGTTGGCACCAAAGACCGGGACCAGCGTCGGCATCAAAGACCAACTCCGCGTTGGCACTAAGACCGGCGCCCAGCGTCGGCGCAAAGACTAACTCCGCGTTGGCGCTAAGACCGGCGCCCAACGTCGGCATCAAAGACCAACGTCCAGCGACTAACGCCCGCGTCGCTACCAAATGTTGGCCTTGTGCCAACACTTGGGACAATGTCACGGCTCACGATCCTATTTCACGTAACCTACTCTACATAGCCCTATTGGTGGGTGATTCATGACAGCTTGAATAAATAAAGCTAGTAATAACCAAAGGGGCGAAATAGGGATCAAAGACATTCATTGATGGTTGCAAGGTTACAAAAGTGCCGACCCAGGTCAGGCATATATCGATACAAAAAGAGAAACCAAAAGGCTGTTACTGGTCACCCGAAGCCGGGGCATCATCCTCAGGGACATCATCAGGCTTCAGTCCTCAATATCCTCCAGGTCGTAGAGATCCTGGATTTTATCTTTGCAATCTTGGAATCCGGCGTCATAGGCAAGCGCCGCTGCCTCGGCCACCTCCTTGTCGAAGGCTTTGGATCTTCTAAAATCTTCTACGGCCTCGGCCCCCTTCTTTTCAGCTTCGATGGCCCTCTCCTGGGCCTCTGCCACCGCTGCCTTCAGATCTGCAATTTCGGCTATGTACTGGCGGGTGGCTTCTTGGGCTGCGCTTGTCTCAGCGGCGGCAGAACTTAATTGGGTCTTCAAGACGCACACCTCCAATTCTGTCGCCTCCAGCTTCTCTTCGGCCGCTTTCTGTTTCTCCTCGGCCACCTGAGCATTATCTAGCTCATTGGCGGCGCGGCGCTGAGCAACCTCTAACGCATACTCTGCCTTTTCGGCTCGTAGCCGGGCGACATCAATTTCACCCTTCAGGGTGGCCCGAGTGTCCTCCAGAGCCATTGCCGACTTCTCCGCCTTGATCTGGAGGGACAACATCTCCTCGTGTGCTTGTTCGATGGCGGTATCGCTTAGGGTCCAAAGGTTTTTTAAGAGCGACAAGAGAATTCAAGGCCTGGAGGAAATGTCAAGATGAGAAAAAGAAAGAAGAAGGGAAAGAGATGATAATGGCGCGGAAGCTCACCCAGAGATGCGCCACCGATGCTTCGCGGAAGAAGGCGACTCTCCCCTGACCCCGGAGATATTCTTGCACTTCGACCACCGCGGCTTCCTCCACGGTCCGTGCAGCCCAGCGGCCGTGGTTTGCCAACAATGACTGGAAGGAGGGATCGACGCCCTCTCTTCCCTGGGCGTCGGGCCTACAGAGGCTGGTTTCACCCCTGAGCCTGCCGCCTCCGACTCCTTGGCTGGCGGAGGCACTTCAACTGCTGCCTCCGTGGGGGCAGAGTAGCGGCTGGAGTCGTCACCATTGCCGCCAGAATTTTATCCGTCTCTAAGGCCTTGGGCAAGGGCGACGGCGCCTCCCCCTCGGGAGAAAGGTCGAGTAGGATAATGGGGGAAGCTGAAGCTGGAGATCTTCTCTCCGGTTGACTCCCTTCCACCTCCCCGGTCTCGGCCCTTCCTGCGTTGCCGGGACAGGTTTGTCGGCCTGAGCTTGGGCTGCCTCGCCTGCATACAAGGATTTCACAGTCCCGGCCCTCTTGGCCTCGGTCTCTCCAGCGTCGGCCCTTTTAGGGCCGCCCTTCTTAAAACTTTTGTACGCAGGGACTTCACGACTTTAGCCCCACCGGTGTCGGCCCTCCCCGCGTCGGCCTTCCCGGCACCAACCCTCTCCGTGTCGGCCCTTCTTGGAACTTTAACAATGGCCCTCCTTTCGGCAAGGGGCGCGTTCCCTGCGGCCTTCTCTTTCTGGTGGCCGCCTGTTTAAGCTCATGAAGTGTCGGCGCCATCCCTGCACAGGCAAAGGATAATTAAAAAAAAAAAAAAAAAAAAAAAAGAAGAGAGAAAGAAGCAGAGGAGAAGAGAGGCGAGTGATCAAGTGCTCACCCCTCGCGGGAATTAAACCGGCGCGATGAAGATTCTCCTCGGCTAAGAGCATATTACACCGAGGGATGTCGGCAGTCAGAAGCTGCCCAAACGCCATCCGGTCTCGTGGAAGGATGGAGGGATCCCTATTGGCGTCGATGTTGGGTATCCCCCAGCTTCCACGAACCCCACTGATGTCCGCAAAGAAAAACTTGTCCTTCCACCCTTTAACGGAAGTAGGAAGGCACAATTTGAGAATCCTATTAGACCTAGGAGTGAAGGACCACCACCCCGACTGTTTGCGAAGAGTATAAAAGCTGCGGAACAAAGAAATACTGGCCTCAATGCCTTGCAAGTGGCAGAGTACCAAAAAACCGACAATAGTTCGGATGGAGTTGGGAACTAATTGGGAAGGAGTCAAGGAGTACCGGTCTAGAAGATTGAGAATAAAAGGGTGGATCGGCAACCGGAGCCCGGCCTTAAAAAAGGCTCCGTACAAAGCAACCCTTCCGGAACGGGAAGAAGTTACTCTGTCATTGGGGGTAGGGAAGAACAGATGAAGGTCTGAAGGGAAGCTATACTTGGCCCTTAGATTTACCATGTCTTGAGCAGACATGGAGGACGCAGTCCCTTCGGGGGACTCCTTGGCAACCCTAGAAGGACCGGCAGCCATTGACTGGCTCCGGACGAAATCCGCCTGCCGGCAGGATGAGTCCCGGTTAGGGGACGATTGATTGGTCGCTGCTCCGGTGAAGAATGGTTAGAAGAAGGGGTGGACCATTGGCTGGACAAGAATCGGAAGTTTGAGAAGGATTGTGGGAACCCCCCAGGAACCAGAGATGGAGCAAGAAGGTGAGGAAGCCATGGGAACTAACCTGGAAAACTCGAGCTGAAAACAGGGCGGGGAGAGAATGAACACAGGAAACAGAGGAACGTGGCGGACTCGAAAGGGCGCAGCAGCGGAAGAAATGGGGAAGATGGGAAGATGAGGGCTATGTGTCCTCATAACGCCCTCTCAAGACACCCCACAATCGTCCGATTCGACCACGCGTCCGTCTTCAATTGGGAGGCATTTCGACGGCCTGCCAATGCGAAGAACTCGAAAAGACCACCGATGAAAAGGGAGGCATTAACCTTATCGCAATGATACCGCTCGCCTTTTCGTAACACTGCCCGAGAGAAATCCTCCCTAATCCCAACAAAGGCGAGATAATGACGTGAAAACCGGCCGCCTAGAGGATATTGACACCCCTTTCGCGGGTAGGTAATCGCTCACCCATCTCAGGTGCGGGGGGCATCTGATACGGCTGGCCATTTCGCTTGGGTGGTATTATCTTTTGCGCGGTTTTCGAAAGTAATGATGTGACAACAAAACCCAAGACCTCCAGCACCGACCCCTAGTGCCGGCCTCCAGTGCCGGCCCTCAGTGTTGGCCTCCAGCGCCGGCCTCCAGCGTCGGCACCAAAGACCAACTACGCGTTGGCACCAAGACAGGCCTCCAGCGTCGGCCTCCAGTGCCGGCCCTCAGCGTTAGCCTCCAGCGTCAGCCTTCAGCGTCGGCCTCCAGCGTCGGCCTCCAGTACCGGCCCTCAGCGTCAGCCTCCAGCGTCAGCCTTCAGCGTCGGCCTCCAGCGCCGGCCTCCAGCGTCGGCACCAAAGACCAACTACGCGTTGGCACCAAGGACAAGCGTCCAGCGTCGGCCTCCAGCATCGGCCCCCAGCATCGGCCCTCAGCGCCGGCTTCCAGTACTGAGACTTTAGCTCTCGCCTCCGGTTCCGGCCTCCGGCACTGGCCTCCCGCGTCGGCCCCAGCGTCGGCCTTCAGTATCTCCCACATGCACAATGACTAGTCTCGTGCAACCGATCCCGTGATCTAAGGCCTACTGCCAAGCACTTCGCTTACCAAAATCATGGGCACGTGTTAGCCTGATCGGCAGTTACCGCTATAAGCGGCCCTTATCCAGCAACAGTCCAACGACTTGCCGTTCGGTGAAACATCACAACGGGACAGATTCGACGGTTCCAAACAGAACGAGGTAAACGGGATCTCCGGCAGGTATAAAAGGAGGACCCGAGCTTCATGCAAGGGGACTCTCTCTCTCTCTGACTGATTCTTTAAGAATTCTACACAGAAATCCCATCCCTGTTGGACGACTCACTGACTTGGGCATCGGAGGGTCCCCACCGGAACCATCGGTCCGGGACTTTTTGCAGGCTCTAGAAGGAAGACGGCGACTTCTTTGCGCATGCAGTAATCCCAGCTTATCCGGCGCTCATCGTACGTGGTTTGGCCGCAATACTTATTATATTTTTTTTTAGTATAATCGTTAGGATGGCTGGGTCAATTTCATCGCCTACCGCTACGATCCTGTCTGTCTGTACCTATCATGCCATCATCCATGTGAGCGGTCATAAGAAATTCTGTCAAAGTAATTGTTGAAACTTGTAACATAGAATGGCATCGGACTCCAAATAAAAACTAAGAATTCACATCAGAAGGAACAAGCACTTCATTAATTTTGTGAATTAATAAATTCTTAGTTTCCTACAATTGAGCTCTGGCAAGAATAATAGATAAGAACTTAAGGATGCAAACTTTGGTACTAGCTGAATAAGGATCAGCTTTGTTTTATGTGGGTAAAGCAACCCTTGAATCAGAACCTGAATAAAGATCAACTTCTATGCCATGAATGTAAAAAAGAAATAATAAGAACTGACTGGCAAGGCAATAATAAGAATTAAAAAGGGTAAACCTTGGTAGGTGATCTAAAATATAGAATTCAAAATCCTATGTAAGAAATTAATGGGAGTTAGTCTCCTAATTAAAATTTGAAAGAGGCAAACTGCTTCCTCTCCCGTGTAAAAGTTTGATGATTCTTTAAAATAAAATAAAAAAAATGACATTAATAATACGGTTGAAAGATTTTTTTTTTTGGGAAAAAAAATATCTTGACATAGGGCCGAAAACGTAGAACATATGAGAAAAGATTCTCTTGTTAGATTGCAACATCGGTCCTCATGTCATAACATCTCTTGCAAACCATCTATAAAACTTCTAGAAGAAGAGAGAAAGTAAAAAAGAAAGACATATCATCATCCATATTTCTCGCAGAAATATTTAATCACCAGCTAACAAAATTATATATTAAAAATTTCATTTATATTGCACGATCCTGGATCTAGATAGAAATAACTCAGATAAAGGGCAGATAAGGGAGAAAAAAAAAAGACCGCTTTGGAACCGGTCTGGGAACTTTCAGCCGTCTACCAAATAATAGATCAAATCCAATAAAACCAAATCAGTAATCCCCAATTAAGATATACCAAATAATAAATCAAATCCAATAAAACAAATCAGTAATCCCCAATTAAGATTCCTTGAGAACTTCACAATAAATCAATGAATAAATAAAATATCCTACTAGTATTGAAATTAGTAAGAATTAGTGAGAACGAAGTTAAAGAAAGAGAACCCACCTTGGCTTCCTTAAAGTCTATGGGGTTTCTTGTTTCCTATTAACGGATTCAACGTTCTAAGACTCTGAACGATTATTATTTGCATTAAATGACATCAAAGAGGAAAAAAAAAAAGAAAAAAAAAAGCGGGTGTGTACCTTAAAGACAACGACCACTAGGCTCTTGAGAGCGGGCGAGCGGCAGAAATAAGGCGTTAGAGCATTGGAAAAGACTTTGTACACCGCCTCGGTGCAGCAAGGCCTATGTGGGCTGCACCCTCTTCTGATTGGTCCACGTGGCTCCTACGTGGATGATCTGTCGGGCGGTATGGCTCTGCTTTGATGTTACGTTCTGAACGTGATGACCATTTAAAGCAGTTGCTTTTTTTAAAATTAGCGTGCGGACGAAAATGCCCTTTCCCTCCATCCTAGCGCCATTTTACGTTGAATTTCATCTGTGCAAGAAGAACTCTCTTTCTTCCTCGGCCGAAAGAAAATATTTCAGCTTCGAGGCTGAAAAACCTGGCTAACGTTCGCTTCTCTCTCTGAATTCGGCCAGGTCTGTAAGATGGGCCTCAGCTGCCTTCGTTATCTCTTCGTCAATTGCTTTTAAAGGCTCCTTTTTTCCTACATCTGCTTGGGAATGCTAGTCATGTTTCTCGAGACTCCATTTGATCTTTGAAAGTAATGACAGGAAAACAGAGAGAATCCCCGCGACATCCTACTTTAAATTCGGCCGAAAATCCTTCACGACACCCCAGTGAAAAGTTCACGACACCCTAGCTTTAAGGCGACGACACCATCGTTAGAACTGACCACGGAGAGAATCCCCGCAACAGCCCAGAGGATTGGATTTCGATCGAAAATCCTTCGCGACACCCTAATGGAAGCCTCACGACACCCTAGCTTTAAGGCGACGACACCCATCCTTTAAACTGACCACGGAGAGAATCCCCGCGACACCCCAGGAGGATTGGATTTCGGCCGAAAATCCTTCTACACCCTCGCTCTGAGAGTCCGGCCGACAGAAATATTTCAGCTTTGAGGCTGAAAAACCTGGCTACTGGAGTCTACTGGAATCTTCAAATATAAAAGTTTATCCAATGAGTTTTTCCTTACCAAAACCTCACGTAGATGTTTGCTTCTCTCTCTGAATTCGGCCAGGTCTGTAATATGGGCCTCAGCTGCCTTCGTTATCTCTTCGTCAATTGCTTTTTAAAAGGCTCCTTTTTTCCTCCATCTGCTTGGGAATGCTAGTCATGTTTCTGAGACTCCCATTTGATCTTCGAAAGTAATGACAGGAAAACAGAGAGAATCCCGCGACACCCTACTTCAAATTCGGCCGAAAATCCTTCGTGACACCCCAGTGGAAAGTTCACGACACCCTAGCTTTAAGGCGACGACACCCGTCGTTAGAACTGACCACAGAGAGAATCCCCGCAACAGCCCAGGAGGATTGGATTTCGATCGAAAATCCTTCGCAACACCCCAGTGGAAACCTCACGACACCCTAGCTTTAAGGCGACGACACCCATCCTTTAAACTGACCATGGAGAGAATCCCGCGACACCCCAGAGGATTGGATTTTGGCCGAAAATCCTTCCTATGCCCTCGCTCTGAGAGTCCGATCGACAGGAAATATTTCAGCTTCGAGGCTTAAAAACCTGGCTACTGGAGTCTACTGGAGTCTTCAAATATAAAAGTTTATCCAATGAGTTTTTCCTTGCCAAAACCTCACGTAGATGTTGCTTCTCTCTCTGAATTCGGCCATGTCTGTAATATGGGCCTCAGCTGCCTTCGTTATCTCTTCATCAATTGCTTTTTAAAAGGCTCCTTTTTTCCTCCATCTGCTTGGGAATGCTAGTCATGTTTCTCGAGACTCCCATTTAATCTTCGAAAGTAATGACAGGAAAACAGAGAGAATCCCCCGACACCCTACTTCAAATTCGGCCGAAAATCCTTCGCGACACCCCAGTGAAAAGTTCACGACACCCTAGCTTTAAGGCGACGACACGTCGTTAGAACTGACCACGGAGAGAATCCCCGCGATACCCTAGTTCTAATTCGGCCGAAAATCATTCGCGACACCCCAGTTGAAATCTCACGACACCCTAGCTCTAAGGAGACGACACCCGTGCTTAAAACTGACACGGAGAGAATCCCAGCGACCCTAGTTCGAATTCGGCCGTAAATCCTTCGCGACACCCCAGTTGAAATTCCACGACACCCTAGCTTTAGGGCGCGACACCCGTGCTTACAAATGACCATAGAGAGTCCCCGTGACACCCTAGTCGAATTCGGCCATAAATCCTCGCGACACCCCAGTAGAAATATCACGACACCCTAGCTTTAGGGCGACGACACCCTGCTTAAAACTGACCACGGAGAGAATCCCCGTGACACCCCTGTGGAATTCGGCCGAAAATCATTCGCGACACCCCAGTTGAAATCTCACGACACCCTAGCTCTAAGGAGATGACACCCGTGCTTAAAACTGACCATGGAGATAATCCCAGCGACACCCTAGTTCTAATTCGGCCGTAAATCCTTCACGACACCCCAGTTGAAATCCCACGACACCCTAGCTTTAGGGCGACGACACCCGTGCTTACAAATGACCACATAGGAGTCCCCGCGACACCCTAGTCAAATTCGGCCGTAAATCCTTCGCGACACCCCAGTCGAAATATCACGACACCCTAGCTTTAGGGCGACGATACCCGTGCTTAAAACTGACCACAGAGAGAATCCCCGACACCTCTGAGATACATGGAATGTCTTGCTCGACGGGACAATCCTGATAAAGATGGATTTCATGGATGAGGAAGTCAGAGATTACCGGCGACACTTAGCTGCGACGATATTGAGAGAGGGCTTGAACAAGAAGATTAGCGACATTGTAGAAAAATGTTCTTAATTTTTTTATTCTTCTTTGTATGAAAATTGAATGTAATTTATTCATGTTAACACTGATTAATATTTAATGCAAATGCACAAGAATCATCGTTGCGAGCAGGGGTGTCCTTGATGTACTCATATGTTTGACTTCGTATGTTTTCGCCTTCCGGGTGTCGCCGCGCAAGAGGTAGGGAGTCGTTAGCCAAGAGCTAGGGTGTCGTCGCGCTAAAATCTTCGGTGTCGGTTCGCGAGTACTTGGATGTCGTAGGTTTCCGCCTTTCGGGTGTCGCCGCGCAAGAGGTAGGGAGTCGTTAGCCAAGAGCTGGGGTGTCGCGCTAAAATCTTCGGTGTCGGTTCGCGAGTACTGGGATGTCGTAGGTTTCCGCCTTTCGGGTGTTGCCGCGCAAGAGCTAGGGTGTCGTTATCCAAGAGCTGGGGTGTCATCGCGCTAAAATCTTCGGTGTCGGTTCGCGAGTACTGGGATGTCGTAGGTTTCCGCCTTTCGGGTGTCGCCGCGCAAGAGCTAGGGTGTCGTTATCCAAGAGCTGGGGTGTCGTCGCGCTAAAATCTTCGGTGTCGGTTCGCGAGTACTGGGATGTCGTAGGTTTCCGCCTTTCGGGTGTCGCCGCGCAAGAGCTAGGGTGTCGTTATCCAAGAGCTGGGGTGTCGTCGCGCTAAAATCTTCGGTGTCGGTTCGCGACTACTGGGATGTCGTAGGTTTTCGCCTTTCGGGTGTCGCCGCGCAAGAGCTAGGGTGTCGTTAGCCAAGAGCTGGGGTGTCGTCGTGCTAAAATCTTTGGTGTCGGTTCGCGAGTACTGGGATGTCGTAGGTTTCCGCCTTTCGGGTGTCGCCGTGCAAGAGCTAGGGTCGTTAGCTAGAGCTGGGGTGTCGTCGCGCTAAAATCTTCGGTGTCGGTTCGCGAGTACTGGGATGTCGTAGGTTTCGCCTTTCGGGTGTCGCCGCGCAAGAGCTAGGGTGTCGTTATCCAAGAGCTGGGGTGTCGTCGCGCTAAAATCTTCGGTGTCGGTTGCGACTACTGGGATGTCGTAGGTTTCCGCCTTTCGGGTGTCGCTGCGCAAGAGCTAGGGTGTCGTTAGCCAAGAGTTGGGGTGTCGTCGCGCTAAAATCTTTGGTGTCGGTTCGCGAGTACTGGGATGTCATAGGTTTCCGCCTTTCGGGTGTCGCCGTGCAAGAGCTAGGGTGTCGTTAGCCATGAGCTGGGGTGTCGTCGCGCAAAATCTTTGGTGTCGGTTCGCGAGTACTGGGATGTCGTAGGTTTCCGCCTTTCGGGTGTCGCCGCGCAAGAGCTAGGGTGTCGTTATCCAAGAGCTGGGGTGTCGTCGCGCTAAAATCTTCGGTGTCGGTTCGCGAGTACTGGGATGTCGTAGGTTTCCGCCTTTCGGGTGTCGTCGCGCAAGAGCTAGGGTGTCGTTAGCCAAGAGCTGGGGTGTCGTCGCGCTAAAATCTTCGGTGTCGGTTCGCGAGTACTGGGATGTCGTAGGTTTTCGCCTTTCGGGTGTCGCCGCGCAAGAGCTCGGGAGTCGTTAGCCAAGAGCTGGGGTGTCGCCACGCAAGAGCTAGGGAGTCGTTAGCCAAGAGCTGGGGTGTCGTCGTGCTAAAAGCACTTCATTTTACTGAAATAGACACCCTATTTTGAAAGCACTTCATTTGCGACCAAGCCACCTAATTCAAAAGTTACGACACCCGTGTTTTATATATGCTCTTGTGTAAGTTGACTCAATACATAAGCATCAAATTCGTCCATCAAAGTTTCGGAAGGCGGAACAATTCTCTCCAGGTCCTCTTCAGTATTAATAGACTGCAAACAAGTCTGCCTGATGCTTGAAGCAGCTCTTTCCTTGACCTGATTTTTCCTTGATCTTTTTGACTTCTTCTCGACTCCACTCTTTAATCTGTTCTCTCTCGGGCGACCTTTCGTCCTAATTTGTTCAGGATCTTGAATTACAAGCTCTGTACGTGGTTTAGCTGCGCAGTTGGCATCCACGGCAATTTTGAATATAGGTGTTAGACCATCCATCACTACATTAAATGCATCTTCAGACATGGAGGCTATCTCTGCGAGCTTCGTCATCCGATGACTCAGCAAACTATATCTACAATCATTAACATAATATTAACGATAACAAATATTAAGACATTTCAATTAAAAAATTGTCACTGCGTACCGTGATTTTCGTGTGCTTTTATCATAACCCTCAGTATTGCAGTCGAATTCGTCGAATTGGTATTTCATGTCCTTGCACCATCTCTTCAAGAAGTATTTATCTGGTAAACGAAATACGTCACTTTGATGAAGAACCAACAGGGCATGCCTACACAGGTACCCCTTGAACTGAAAGGATCGGCACTGGCATTGGACATCCTCAATATTTCTATCGTATGACACGATATAATCTTTGATCATCTCCTTGCCCATTCCATCGACTTCAATCCTTTCATACGACTTTACGGAATATAAACAACTGTTGCCAGCTTCCTTGATCAATTTTGTATTTGATGCAGCCATTTCAAGGATCTCATTCTGAAATTTTTTGAAAATGCTCCTTGTATACCTTCCTGCAGCTTGTCTCTCAAAAGGTGATGATGTCTTTAGGAAAGCAATCGTTTGCAACGTCCTATTATCTTCCTCATTTTCGGCCTCGTATCTTTTTTCCAAGGCATCTTCGTACTTACTTATGAACTCCGTTAGTGTTGTCTTCGAATTTATAAACCCATCGAAGAAGTGATTAATGCCCTCGCTCCTTTGTGAAGATGACATCCCTGTTCAAAATTTTGTCAACAAAAAAAAAGCGTTTAACGCGAACATGAACCAAAGACAATGACATACAAACCTGCGAAGAATGTATCCTTTAGGTAAACTGGGACCCATTTATCCCGACATTCGTAAAGGACATTGAACCAATCTATAGACTTGCATTCTTTATATTTCTCCATAACATGTGCCCACCTTTCCTCGAATGACTGTATGGTCAATGAATCATATATCGCCTCATCGAAATCAACCATAAACTTGGGATTTGCCGTGCAAATGTGGCCAATCTTTTCAGGTATCTTCTTCAATATATGCCAAAGACAAAATCGATGTCGTGTGTTAGGAAAAACTTCTTTGACAGCAGCCTCGATTGCCTTATCTTGGTCAGTTATTATGGCAATAGGTGCTTGACCACCATTTGCATCCAGCCATGTCTGAAAAACCCATTTATATGTCTCAGTACTCTCATCAGACAACAATGCGCATCCAAGCAAGGTGGACTGTCCATGATGGTTGACCCCAACGAATGGACAAAAAGGCATTTGATATCTGTTTGTCAAGTACGTTGAGTCAAAGCTTAGAACATCACCGAAGTATGTGCATGCCAATCTTGACCTTGGATGAATCCAGAAGACAGACCTCAGATGACCATTATCATTGAGGTCTAAGGAATAGAAGAAATTGGGATTTCTGAGTTGCATTTCGGCGAAATGAATTACCATCGACTGAGCATCTCCTTCTTTCAGCTTAGACTGACGTTCGCGACAAATGAAGTTACGAGCATCCTTCTCGGTGAAATCCAATTGTCCTCTGCCCCCTTTTCTCCTTGCTATGGCAGAGTATATCTGAGTCGTCGGAACATTCACGGCATGTAAATTGCTGATCTCTGCCTTCTCTGGTGTGCTGATCCTCCTATGCGACCGTAGATAACCAGTTGATGTTATGGACATCCCATGGTTATGTTCTAGAGAAACCTCATCCAATATCCACTTACCACTTGTAGCATTCAGTCTTGCTTTTATGGATGCCATACAATCAACTTTCCCAGTATCCCTATGATTCATACTCTTCTCTGATTTTCTAGATTTTCCTTGCCTCCAACACGCCAGGTGCTTGAAGCAAAGTTGTTTTTTGTTGTTGGCCCTGCTACACACTGTTGTGATTCCAAAACCAACTCGTTTCGCGTATCCATTGTAGAACGTATATACATCATCTGCTGAATTGAATTCCATTCCAGTTTGAGGAACTACAATATCATCCACTGCATTTGGAGCGACGGGTGAAGGTGCACGGCCGGGAGTGTTATCGATTTCTTTCCGATCTACAATTTCAGCATCAACTGTGAAAATATAGGCACGCAGTCATGAACAATGATATCCATAGATTTAGTTGTCAATATATGCTGACAAAGGATTAGGATTTAGGACACGAAGGTTAAAACAATACGACACCCCAGTTATCACGACACCCTAGCTTTAAGGCGACGACACCCGTGGGTTCACTGTTAATGCACGGGTGTCGTCGCCTTAAAGCTAGGGTGTCGTGAGCTTTCAATGGGGGTGTCTCGAAGGAGTTTCGGCCGAATCCAATTCTCCTGGGGTGTCGCGGGGATTCTCCGCGGTCAGTTCTAAGCACGGGTGTCATCGCCTTAAAGCTAGGGTGTCGTGAGCGTTCAACAGGGGTGTCTCGAAGGAGTTTCGGCCGAAATCCAATTCTCCTGGGGTGTCGCGGGGATTCT
>UESW01001967.1:0-71091 GCA_900491605.1 Calamus simplicifolius | reverse complement strand
CACCGTGATCAGTTCTAAGCACGGGTGTTGTCGCCTTAAAACTAGGGTGTCGTGAGCTTTCAACAGGGGTGTCTCGAAGGAGTTTCGGCCGAAATCCAATTCTCCCTGGTGTGTCGCAGGGATTCTCCGCGCGGTCAGTTCTAAGCACGGGTGTCGTCGCCTTAAAGATAGGGTATCGTGAGCTTTCAACAGGGGTGTCTCGAAGGAGTTTCGACCGAAATCTAATTCTCCTGGGGTGTCACGGGGATTCTTTCCGTGGTCAATTCTAAGCACGAGTGTCGTAGCATTGATGCTAGGGTGTCGTGAGGTTTCAAGTGAGGTATCGCGAAGGAGTTTCGGCCGAAATCCAAATCATCCTTGGGTGTCGTGAGGTTTCCTCTTGGAACGACGTAAAACTTACTACGGTAACCGGGTATTTAGCTTCCCGAAACTCTCTTCTGTTCCCCATCCCTCGAAACTCAACGAGGGGGGGGCGCACCGATTCGATTTCCTGTGAACCGCCCACTGAGATGGTGGCGCGTGGCAATAGAAACACCCGCTAGGAGTACCTTAAATATGGATGGGGGAATGCCATCGTTAATCACCTTTTCAGCTGATCTTCCAAACTTTTTTGATACTGAGATGACTTCTAGAGGCGAGGGGCGATCTACTGGCACCCATGGGAGCCGCCGCACAACGGTAACCATCGATGCGGAGGTCTTTCCGTCGTCGCTCGCAATCAGTGAGCGACTCAACAGGGCGGCTGAGCACTACATGGCCATTTCAATGAGACAAATCGAGGTCCTGCTTCGGGCCAACAGCCGGCTGGAGTCGCAAGTAGAGTCCCTCCAGCGCCAGATCACCGAGGCAGCGACCGAAGCAGATGACAAGCCCCAGTGAGGGCTCATGTACTTTTTTCTTTTCTTTTGTGATGAATAAAAATAAATTTTAGTAACTTGGGTGTCGCGGGCCTTCTCGCCATGGTCAGTTATAAGCACAGGTGTCGTCAGATGAGAGCTAGGGTGTCGTGAAGTTTCAACTGGGGTGTCGCGAATGACGGCAACACCGACTCAGGCTATTAACGACACCCCAGTTCTCATCTTACGACACCCTAGATTTAAGGCGACGACACCGATGACGTGACTATTAAAGCGGGGTGTCACGGGGATTGTTCTCCATACGGGGTGTCATGGGCCTGCTCTCCAGCATCATTTATAAGCACGACACACCCTTTATAGCATTTAAAGACACCCCATAGAACAAGCTACGACACCCCGGAAAGCAACATACGAAGATCGCGAAGGTTATAAGCATGGGTGTCGTAGCATTGTAACTACGGTGTCGCGAGGCTTTTCTCCAGCATTCGTTTGGAGCACGGGTGTCCTAGGCTTATAACTACGGTGTCTTAACAGTATATCAGGGGTGTCATAGCTTTAACGACGATACTAGAGCTATATGGACAGGAAATAACGGGGAATATAGGCCGAACCACTCTGATGACACCCTAGTTCATGAGGTATAACATCCTAGTTAAAAGAGTATGACATTCGTGCTTACAAAACAGTAAACTCTAAACAGTTATGACTCCCAGAATGTCATAACTATTTTGTTCTAAGGAAGTTACCCGCGCATTAAACGGTTTGGTCACGCATTAACTAACTCTAACAAAAAAAATGGTTGGTGTAATAAAGGAGCTTTAGAAAGAAGTGGGAAGAAAGACTTTTTACTTTGTGCTGCGGATGACATTTCCTCCAGAAGTTTTTGTACAAAGACTCCAGTAACTAGGTTTTCTAGCATCAAAGCTAAAATATTTTCTTTCGACCGGGGAAGAAAGAGAGTTCTTCTTGCACAGATAAAATTCAACGTAAAATGGCGCTAGGATGGAGGGAAAGGGCATTTTCGTCCGCACGCTAATTTTAAAAAAAAAGCGAACTGCTTTAAATGGCCATCACGTTCAGAACGTAACATCAAAGCAGAGCCATACCGCCCGGCAGGTCATCCACGTAGGAGCCACGTGGACCAATCAGAAGAGGTGGTGCAGCCCACGTAGGCCTTGCTGCACCGGGGGCGGTGTACAAAGTCTTTTCAGCATCACTGCATACACTCAGAAATAGAGTCGACCTCGGCCTGGGCTGTAAGCCTGGAACTCGGACATGTTGCAAGCTTGCGGGCCTGAGACCTTACACCTCGGGTTTGGATTATTTTGGATTTGGATTGGTTTCAATTTGAGATCGATCAATTATAAATCAGTTCGAGTTAAACTCGGATCCTTTGGGTTTGGATTGGACAAACATGAGTTTAAATACTGCTACAAATTGGGTTCAGCGGATCGGATTCGGATTGAACTCGGCCCACATTGCATCCCTAATAATCAGTTAAGTAAGAACTGTGATGACCCAAGTTGATGCGATCATGTATTTCTGGCTATGAAAAATTAAGGCGGGTAAATTGTGATGCCCGAAATTTGTGATGCCCGAAATTAGGGGGTAGATTGTGATGCCCCTTGGTGGCACGAGAAATTAAGGGAGGTAAATTGTGATGCCCAAAAAATTAAAGGGATAGATTGCGATGCCCTTTGGTGGATGTGATCATGTGCCTCTGACACTGAGAAATTAAGGAGGATACATTGTAATGCCCGAGAAATTAAGGGGTAGATTGCGATGCCCCTTGGTGGCACGAGAAATTAAGGGGAGTAAATTGTGATGTTCGAGAAATTAAGGGGGTAGATTATGATGCCCCTTGGTGGCACAAGAAATTAAGGGGGGTAAATTGTGATGCCTGAGAAATTAAGGGTGGTAGATTGTGATGCCCCTTGGTGGATGTGATCATGTAATTAAGGGGGGGTAAATTGTGATGCCCAATAAATTAACGGGGGTAGATTGTGATGCCCCTTGGTGAATGTGATCATGTGCCTCTGGTGACGAGAATGAGAGGGGTAAATTGTGATGTCCGAGAAATTAAGGTGGTAGATTGTGATGCCCCTTGGTGGCATGAGAAATTAAGTGGGGTAAATTGTGATGCCCGAGAAATTAAGTGGGTAGATTGTGATGCCCCTTGGATGTGATCATATGCCTCTGGCGACGAGAAATTAATGGGGGTAAATTGTGATACCCAAGAAATTAAGGGGGGTAGATTGTGATGCCCCTTGGTGTATGTGATCATGTGCCTCTGGGGATGAAAAATTAAGGAGGGTAATTTGTGATGCCTGAGAAATTAAGGGGGTAGATTGTGATGCCCTTTGGTAGCACGAGAAATTAAGGGGGGTAAATTGTGATGCTCGAGAAATTAAGGAGGGTAGATTGAGAAATTAAGGAGGGTAGATTGTGATGCCTGAGAAATTAAGGGGGATAAATTATGATGCCCGAGAAATTAAAGGGATAGATTGTGTTGCCCCTTGATGGATGTGATCATGTGCCTTTGGCGATGAGAAATTAAGGAGAGAAATTAAGGGGTGGATTGTGATGCCTTTTGGTAGATGTGATCATGTGCCTTTGGTAACGAAAAATTACAAAGGATAGATTGTGATGCCTCTTTCAATTAGTTCACATCGAATAATTAAGGAAGGGTTAAATGATTTATAACCAGTTAAGTAAAATAGATAAATACCAATTGAATCTGTTTTGCTTTCATATCACAAAACGGGCCGGGCCTTCGTGCAAGCAAGCATGATATCCTGTGATTGGGAACGGAGCGGAGCTTCCAGGGACGTGGAATGGAGCGACTGTTGCCATGAAAAGCTCAGAGGTGTGGTGAAGTAGGAGAACGATGACATGGAGAGAAGGGACAATCTTCGTCTTATAATGAATCCGGGACTCCCTCAGCCGTGGGCGTTCTCTGCTCCGTTCGTCGTTCATCGTGAAATGAAATCCCTCGATCGTGAAATCCCTTGCTGAGCACGTATAGAACAGAGAGACATCTAGATGTATACATCTAAATGTACACGAAAAGGTGGTCACATCAATCCAGCTCTCCTCCTCTCTTGGTCTTTTTTTTTTTGTTACAGATGGGCGATCACACCACTCTGGCGCGAGTCAAACCCGAAGCATCTGAGTACAAAATTTGCTGTAATAAAATAGGACAAGGTATCCCAGTATGCCAAATCCACGGCCAGGGTTGCGAGCGACAGCAGAAGCAACATAATCAGCCGCATTGGCTTCCCGATAGATGTGCTGAATCTGAAAAGCACTAGTAGACTGAAGAGTGACTAAAATGTCTCTTATCAGAGGATTAAGGCAAGAATAGGAGTCCCCCTCCCGCGTAATCCATCTGATAATCGTAAGTGAGTCGCCCTCAATAATCAGCCGACGATAGCCCAAATGCCGAACAGCATGTGTGATACCAGCCCATGCCGCCTGTAGCTCAGCCATAGGAACCGAAATGTCAATTGAGCTGTGACCGCCAGCTGCTAGTAACTGCCCATTCGACCCTCGGATGATAAAACCTGATCCAGCAGAACGATCAGAGACAGAGCCGTCAAAGTTTACCTTGACATAACCCGAAGGTGGGGACACCCAAGAGATGAAAACCATGGTACGGTTCGCTGCCAAAGTAGCAGGGGAGTCCCGGTGGCCAGGTCCGTCAGTGTGAACACTAAGGTAATAGAGAGTGTACTCCTTTGCATGAGAGAGAGCACGACGGATAATCACCTGAGGAGAGACTGTCTCCTCAGCAAAGACAATCTTATTCCTGGTCAACCAAATATGATAAGCCACGTAAGCAGATAATACACCCTGAGAATAAGATCCATACTGAGAAGGCGACCGAAGAGCATTCAGGAAGGAAAGCCGGATTGGTCCATCCTCCAACATCCATGGGTTAAAATGGATCATCTGCCATATCTGAGATGCACGAGAACATAAGAATAGAACATGGTCAATAGATTCATCCTGCATCCCGCATATCGGACAGAGAGGTAATATGGAGAGGCCCCGACCAGCCAGAAGAGAATAAGTAGGTAAGCGGTCCCACTTATCTTCCACAAGAATAGCTGAATTCTTGGGTGAACAGGCAGTCTCCATATCCAGGCAACATCTCTAAGACCTACGGCCTGAGAACGAAAGCGGGCCACCAGATCTCTAGTAGGAGCACAAGGAAGACAGGATCGGCGCCACAGCCTGTGATCCGGCCCTACAGAATAGGAAGAGGCATGGCCAGAATCTGATGAGCAAGCTCCACTCCGAATAACCGAAGAACCATGGTAGTGTTCCAAGCAGCACTCTCCTGTATGATCAGAGAAGAGACATACAATGTGGGATCTACTTCAGAGCTTATAAAAGTCGGCCATCGAGATAAGGGAAGATCGGCTATCCAAGAGTCCTGAACAACATCAACTGACATCCTATCCCCTATCATCCAGTGAATATCAGTCATGACTGTCGGGGCGGCCCGGCAGATGGCACGCCATAAACAGGAACAACCACGAGGGATACTCACTTCCAAACCCGAAGTCCAACCACCATATCTGCCCCGCATGACTGTACTCCATAAACAGTGAGGGTCCAACAGGAATCTGGAAGCATGCCTTGCAATGATAGCCTCGCGTCGGAGCACCAGGGATTGTATCCCCAACCCACCCTCACTTATCGGCAAACAGACCATGTCCCAGGCCAATAAATGAATACCATGACCTCCCTGCATAGATGCCCACAAGAAATCCCGAATATGTCTCTCTAGCCTATGAAGGAAGATAGACGGGATCAGAGCATTGGATAACAGATAGATACGGAGCGATGTGAGGATAGAACGGATTAAAGTGATACGTCCCATCATAGAAAGGCCCGACACCTGCCATCGGTCCAACCTAGCAGAGATCCGACACTCGAGGTTCCCAAAGTCCTGCTGCATGGGCCGACGTCCCGTAAGAGGGGTTCCTAGGTAGGTCAGGCGGTCTGAAACTGTCGAAATCCCTAACAAAGGGAAATAGCGGCACGACAGCGGGGAGAGACCGATGGGCTGAAACAGAGGATAGATTTCTATAAGTTGATCCGTTGACCCGATGCCCGATAATAAGCCTGAATGATAGCCGAATAGGTGGTTGCATTCTGAACAGAAGCTGGGCTAAGCAGGATGCAATCGTCAGCGAAGAGAAGGTGGGTTAGAGGAGGTCCATGAGGCCCCGGCATGTAAGGTTGTAATAGAGATCCTCCAACCGCCTGATTAAGAGCACGAGACAGGTCGTCGGTGCACAGAACAAACATAAATGGAGAGAGAGGACATCCTTGTCGGAGACCAACAGCAGAGGAAAAAACTCAGTCGGACTGCCATTAATGATGATAGAAAAGGTGGGCCCTTGGACACAAGCCATGATCCACTCAATGAAATGATCATCAAAACCAAACGCCTGTAATGACTGACGCAGAAATATCCAACTCATCCTGTCATAAGCTCTCTCCATATCCAGCTGGATAGCCATGAGAGACTGTCGACAAGAGGCGCGCTGGAGGTCATGCATAAATTCCTGAGCAATGAGAGCATTATCTGAGATACTGCGGCCACGGATAAAGGCGCCCTGCTCCATAGAGATAAGCCTAGGAATCAACCCCTGCAATCGGGTAACAATAATACGGGCGCAGACTTTGTATAGAGTGGTACATAAACTTATCGGCCTATAATGTTGAGGAAGCAGAGCATTAGCTTTTTTAGGAATCAGGACAAGAAATGTCCTCTGCCAATCCGAAGGAATATGTCTGGAAGAGAAAACAGACTGAATAGCCGAGGTAACATCCTGCCCTACAATATCCCAGTAGAAGCGGAAGAAAAAAGGTGAAAAACCATCTGGGCCCGAGGCTTTATCAGGACTCAAAGCCCAAACAGCATTACGAATCTCCTTCGCCAAGACCTCCCGAGTCAAGCTAGCATTCTCGCTATCCGAAACTCTAACATTCCGAGTGCCAGTGATAATGGGAGAGTCAGAGCCAGAGACTTCCGACCAGCGAGACTGAAAGAAATGAAAACCTGCTCACTAATAGCCCCCTCATCCTCCAGAATAGTACCCTCTGCATCAGTAATACGCCTGATTCGATTGACCGCACGCCTGGCAACAGTGGCCTGATGAAAGAACCTGGTATTGCGATCACCTTCCTTTAACCACTGAATCCGAGACCGCTGACGCCAATAAGTCTCCTGCTGCCAAAGCAACGAATGATGCATAGCCAAATTCCTCCTAGAGCCTGAAGATCAATCTCCGATAGCTGACCCTCCTCATCCTCCTTAACCTGAAGAGTAGAGATGACAGCTTCCACAGCCTGGACATTCTGCATTAGGTTTCCCACCTCTCTTCTCTGCCACCATAATAGTCTGCGCTTAGCAAGCTCTAATCGACGGGAGAGACGATAAGTAGAATTCCCTCTAACTGGCATATGCCACACCTACCTAATCAAGGACCTGGCTGAAGAATAATGCGTCAAAACTGTTCGAACCGAAAGGGCCCCTTCCTATAAGATGACCGCTCAGTAGAGATGAGAAGGGGACAATGGTCCGATGCAATCCGCGGGAGGTGGGTATTGGTAGCACAGGCAAAGGACTGCATCCAAGATGAAGAAGCCAAAGCCCGATCCAATCTCTCCGACACTCGAGCAGACCCGCTTCGGTTGTTACGCCAGGTAAACTGTGGCCCAGAATAACCCAAATCAATAAGACCCGCCGCAGAGATAAATGAACGAAACTCCATGGAATTCGGAGAATCTACAAATCGGCGACCCCCCGCTTCTCAGAAGCATCCAATATACAATTGAAATCACCAGCAATAAGAGTCGGAAAACCCTGGGCTAATAACGTGTGAATCTCCGACTAGAGACCGCGCCGCTGATGAAAATCAGTGCTGGCATAGACTCCCAGAAGCAGCCAAGGCGGAGAAGATCCCTCAGAGATGACAAGGCCTACTTGCTGATGATTATGATGAAAAGCATCAACACGGATGGCAGGGTTCCGCCAGAGAGCCATAATGCCCCCAGATAGCCCAGTAGCTTCCACAGCATAGGAAGACCATTCACGTGAGACCCGCCGCCGAAAACGTTGAAGGCTAAGGCCCGACAACCGAGTTTCCAACAAAATACAAATATCAAAATGATGAATCTGCAATAGCCTACCAAAGGAGGATCGAAAAGATGGTTTCAATGCTCCTCGGACATTCCATATAATAATCTTCATAGATGATAAGCAAGGATACTTCATATTCCATCCTGAGCTCCCGTCATAACCAAATCTGAAAGGTCTCCCGAGTCAGGACACAGCAACTGGAGATCCTGATCCGACATCTGACCAAGGTCCGAATCATTGGATACTGGTTGCAGAACTGACTCCATGGGAGCATCTTCAGACAACTCTTTAGTAGGGGATCCATTTACCCGAGAGACAGAAGGGGAGTCAGATATAGAGGCTTTCAGAGATGTGAAGGCAACCTCATGAACATCCATGGTTCCTTTCTGATAGCAGGGGGGTAGGGTCATCCTATCAGGAGAACCGATTATCACCCCAGTGCTTGTAGGAATAACCGCCTTTCCTTTCCCCTTACGTTTCTCGGATTTAGAGATTGACCTAGGCGCCGGGCAATCAACTGATCTGGCCCTTTTAAGGGGACCAGGAAAAGCATCCCGACTGCCCTGAAGAGAACCAGAGGCCATACTCGACCCGAGGGAGACAAAAGGGTTCTTGATCACCAGTGAATTAGACTTTGCAGTCACTTGGGACCCCTCCTTAGCTGAATTCAAACAATCCTTCTGAACTTCCTTTGATCCGGCACTTGATACTGTCTCCAACAAAGCTCTATTGTTTTCATTAAAATTGGCACATAATGCATCTCCCGGCACAGCCACTGATCCTGAACATTCAGAGAAAGTAGGAGGCAGGGGATCGATCAGACCATTCCCAGGGGATCCAAAAAGCTCAGCCTCCTCAAGACCCTGCTTAGAGTCCTTGTTCCCGGCACACGGGACCACTCCCGGCACGCCCTTATTGGCTGAACATCCTGCTTCATCTCACACACTGCACTCACTGGAGCAGAGTCAGGGATCACAACAACCTTGAAAGTTGAATGAATCCTCCGGCGAGCAACCTTCACTGGAGAAGTCCATCCCTCTGCAGCTTCAGCACCCGATCGACGCCCCCCAAGGTTCTGCTGAGCAGGAACAGAACAATTGGAAACCCCCTGCGTCGTCAAGATAGGCTTCCTCTTCTCCTCCCGAAGGGAATCAGAGACAAACTTCCGTTGACGAATAGCAGCAATCCAGGGGCCATAGTTCGAACGGGACGCATCAACCTCATCCACAGTCCCAGACGACAAGGAACAAGGGCCGCTCAAGTGAATAGAGCCACAGAGAGAACCGATCCCTCCAGGCTCTCATACGCAAACTATTGCCAAAAAGTATGGTGGATTCCATGAATACGCGTCCCCGGCCGGAGAGAACGACGGAGATCAATCCGTACACAAGCCCGAGCGAAACCTCCTCTGTTCTTCGCCAACGTGGGAGCATCCGCACATATGAATTGCCCTGCTGTCTCCAAAATCGCCCTGAGGAACTCCTCCTTCCAGAACTTCATTGGCAAGTTTGGTAATCTCACCCACACCAGAGCCGAAGGAATGACTTCCTCCGACGGGATGAATTCTGGCTTCCATGGTTCCGTCCCAATAACTTGACCATTAACAGTCCATGGCCGATTTAACACTAGGGAGCAGGCATTCGAATCTTCGAACCGGAAAATATAGCATCTGAATGCCAAACTGATAGGGACGATGTCCACCTGAACACCGGCGCCCTGAACTCTCGAGGAAAGCTTCGGCCGGAACCCATCGCTGGAAAGACCGAACAAGAACGGCCCTAGACTGCCATCCAACAATCTCATACTCCAATTTCGCCACAGGGAACCCTACAACTTCTGGAAAGGAGGCCTCCAACCTCGCCACCACAGCTGGCGACGGAGTCGAAGATACCCAGTGAAAGCCGAACGCCATCCCCTTCCTTCCAGAAGCCCATGCACCGGCTACCCCATCAAACGCCATAGATGGTTGGGGGAGCAGGGAAGAACAAACCTGAAGGAAGCTCAGACGGAGACACGAGAGCACGCCGGAGATCGAAGAAGAAGAAGACTCAAGCACGAATCTTAAAGCACTTATAACAGAGAGAACCAGAGAGAACATGCGCACGATCCTCAAAGCACCCGAAAAATTACCCGCGGCTGTGAAACAAAGGGCAAGTGTCAAACCTTTGGGCAAGGCATTTTGCGGTGCAAAAGGCCCAGGACTCAATGTCATTCAAACCCTTGCTCGTTTCGCCTCCAATAAAGCGGAGTTTCAGTTTAAATGGATGAAGTTTATGCCTCACCATAATCTTCTATTCGGATTTACATGCATCGCCTTAATATTCTATATCTATCAATTTGCATTAATTATAAAGATAACTATGACCGCAATCACGCTGTCACTGCATGGGTTATCCCAGGCTCTACATGACCATGCCAGATTAAAAAAAAAAAAAAACCTCTTTATTCCTTATGATATTGCACATGTGGACAACATTTTGGATATGGGCCATGATTGACTGCTATTTATTGTTGCATCATGGATCAAGATTTCAACCTAACGTATAGAAAAGCATGGTCCGTTATTTTGGATCGTAAGATTTTATTATACAGTTATTTATTATTAATAAATATTCTCTGAATTATGCATTGTTGTTGTTTATTTATTGAAATTTATGCCTGAAATTCTATTTGATTGTAAATTATTATTATATTTTGAGAGTTTAAATGTAGTATACTGTTTTCTTACGTAAGTTATGATTTATGTACACTTAGTATATAGAATATGTATATAAAAAAATAATTAATATTTATTAAATTTAAAATATATAGTAAAAATATTATTTTATGACAAAAAAAGGTATATGATTTGCATATCTTATGTTGAGTGGTACATACATTTGGTTACTTATGCATGTTGTTATAGACAATGTGGTTATCTCATTTTGAGATAAGTTTATACGTTGATGCTGCCAAAGTTGTGAAATCTTAGGTTATAACATATAATTGTCCATCTAAAGAGGGCTATTATGTATTGTAATTTTAGGAGATGAATATTAAGCATTGTGTCAGAGGATGTACTATCTTATAAGATCTACCTGTTTAAAGAAAATAGTTTTCTCAAAGGCTAAGGTATTCTTATGACTTACTCCATGTATTACAAGATCCTAAATTATGGCACATGATCACCTGCTCAAATGGGGTTATTATGTATTATAATTTTAAAAGACGAACATGAAGCATTGTGTTAAAGGATGCACTAGCTTAGAGGATTTATCTATCCAACAAGGATAGTTTTTACAAAAACTAGAGTATTCTTACGATTTGCTTTATGGGGGAGATCTCACTAGCATATTATATTTTATACCCAAAGAGGAGTTTGTGATGATGCACTAAAACTCTTTGGATATTACAAATGCCATATGTGATTTCTCTTTTTTTCAATCGAAGTATAAATGTTATTGAGAAATTATTTAATGGACTAATCGAGAGAATAGCACTTACATGACACAATCAACATATTATTTTCTTACCACACTACCACATCATAATCAATATTGGTGAAAGCTACCAGAATTTGTAAACATAAATTGGTCCTATGACAATAAGAGGCATAATAACTGTCATGATTCGATGTTATATAACTTTGTAGAATTGAATTATTTGTTTACAGTGTTATTTCAAGGGCCAAATATTTTTTAAAATTTATGGTATCATTTTTAAATAAATATTTTAAAATTTAATCAACCACAATTAATGTTGCTCAAGTAGAAGAATGCTAAAATTTTTTCATATATTGGCTACCATTAATTATTTATAATTTTAATTTTAAAATCAGCTAAATAAATTTGGTCCAATGATACAATTCAAATGAGTCCACTATTGTTTAAAAAGTGGTACATATGGTTTGAATTTGAGAGCATCTCTATTGGGTGATGTAGTTTGTGATTTGTACATGCTTAACCCATCATAGAAGGATCTATTATGATTTCTTTATAAACAAATTATATTTTTTCTCCTCTTCTTTTATATTATAATTTATTTCTTTTATCAAGAACATCATCCGAAGAAAAAGCAAGAAGAGGAAGATCTAGCCCTAACATATTTGGTTAGTGCTTCGCATAAATTATGGTGTAATAAAATTTTATTGTTACTATTTGGTATTGTAAATTTTTTTTATACGAATCTTAAAATTTCTTACATAAATATTGTGTTGTGTTTGACTTTTTAAATATTTTAATAATTTCTAAGATCGTAAGAGGACATCCTATAGATCTAGGGACCAACATCCATGACTTTTTTGACATGTAATAATAGACATTGTTATTTATTTTAATATCTTTATAAGGTGATTGATGGTTGTGCATAGGGTTACAAGTGGATTAGATTGATCCATTTCCAATTTGAATCTAAACAACCCATTCTAACTCCATTAGTGATTTGGATTACGTTTGGATTCCAATCATCACCTATTTTGTAAATGAAATAAATTTAAACCCTTAACTTCTCAAATCGATTCACAACTATCATATCGTTTATTTCGAATCCCTTATTAAGTATTTAACGTGCAAAGGAATGCAGCATCAAAAGATTCTATACGCAACATATGCTTTAGAAAAATCTATTCATGAACATAGCACGGTTTGCCATTTCATAAAATCGTTCTAAAATTTTAATTGCTATAATATATTTTTAATTTTCTGTAACACACTTCTGTTCCAAATAAAATTTTAAACTTTATACTAAGATTTATTTGCTATATCTTTTTTTAATCTAAATAAAATTTTAAAATTTTCTATAACCAATACACTATTAATAATTTAGATTTTCGAAAATGTCAAACTCCTAATTTGATAATTATAGAAATCCTAGCTCTTTCATTTCAAAGTTGAGCAACACCAAAATACCTGCGGTATATTTATATTCTAATTTTTTATGAAGTAATGTGATTAAAGTTATTTTGAAAAATTTAATAAACTAAGCCATTTCTATATAGTTTAAGGTGATTTAATAAACTAAGCCCCGACGTCTCCAAGCTCGCAGAGTCGGCCCCGGCCGCCCCTAGCCAGCCGGATCCAGCCTCGACTCCCCCGGCAAGGTCAAGGTGTCCCAGTTCTCCCCAGCATGGCCCCAGCGGTTCAAGAAATCGCCTCTCTGACTCGCGCCGCCTGACAATGCCAGGTCCACCTACTACTGGCCATGTTGTTGATGGGACTAGACTCAACTACCCAACAGCCCCGCTGGCTGATGGGACTTAGCTCACCAACCGCCGCTTTCTCCCTTTCCGATGGAACAGGACCCACCAACCAGCGCAGATTCATGCACCTCCCAAGAACTTCGCAAACATTCCCTCCTCATGCAATCCCATGTGATCATGCCAGGGTCAACCCCTATAAAAAGGTGAATCCATCCAGTAAACAGGTATGCGCGATAATCCCCAAAATCGCTGCCTTAGCATTCAGGAAGGAATCCCTCCTCCCTAAGACCTCCTTTTTCATACTAAAAAGGGCTCACTCGAGCCCCTTTTCAGCTGTGACCTCAGTTGCTAACTTGGGCGTCGGAGGATCCCATCGGAGAATCCTCTTTGGTCCTGGGACTTTTCTGCAGGTAACCTGGTGAAGAAGAGCCTGGAGAAGCATTCCGTTCCCGACGTCCAGGATAGGTGATTGAGCGTCATCAGATTGGCGCGCCAGGTAGGGGGATAAGAAAAAGTAGCGAACGTTCTCCCTACGCTACATCTCGGTAGGCGAGACTCTCTCCCCCTCTTCTCTTCAAGAAGCTATGGTGGTGACGCGAGCTCAGGATGCCTCAGTCAGCTGTCCAGCGGCTCCTCCCGCCAACTAGGCAGCAGGAGGCCAATTCCCCTGCTACCAACCCTCCAGTTGCCTGCCCGCCGCCGGAGGCCGTTGATCAAATAGCGGAGCGGCTGGCGACTCTTTCCCAGCAAGTCCAAAATCTCACCGCCATGGTCCACGAGCTCCAGCAACAACAGTCTGTGACCACCCAGCATCAGACTGCTCCCCCCGCCAGTCAACAGTCGGCGAGGGGAGGTTCTCCTCGGTGGGAGGCCGGTCGGCGAGAGACCGGCCGACGTCAGGTTTCCCCTAGGAAGCCTCGACGCGAGCTCTCCAAGCGGCCACGGTCCCCTGACCGCGGCCCCAACAAATCTTCTCCCAAGCCACATCATCACGAGGAACCCAGGTGGAAGTCTCGACTTTCGTCTCCATCTCCTTCTGCCTCTTCTTCTTCTTCTTCCTTCGAGCCATCTCGGAGGGCCCCGACGATCAACCGCCAAGCGGAGGAACGCCTAGAGGAGTACAATAGGCGCCTCGACGAGCTCGCCAAGAAGATCAACCATCAGCCGGAGGAAGAGTTCGACACTCGTCCTCCTTACACCCGTCGGATATTGGAGGAACCAGTCCCCTTCAGGTTTCACTTTCCTTAGATAGACCCGTACGATGGTACGACAGATCCTCTCGATCATCTCGAGAGCTACAAAGCAATGATGCAAATCCAGGGCACCTCAGACGCCCTTCTCTGCAAAGCCTTCCCGCTACCCTACGGAAGGCCGCCCATGCATGGCACTCACGCCTGCCCCCTCATAGCATCGACTCCTTCCGGGAGCTGGAGAAAGCCTTTATGGCACACTTCGACGCCTACCGGCGAATCCCAAGGGTAGCTGACAGCCTTTTCTCCGTCCGTCAGAAGGAGGGAGAGTCTCTGCGGGACTTTGTGTCCCGGTTCAAGGCCGCCGCTCTCGAGGTCTATCATCTCGACGACGCAGTGGTAGCACTAGCGCTGAAGCGGGGACTCCTCCTGTCCCGCTTCACTTTCTCCTTGGATAAGAAGCCCCCAAGCTCTTATTCCGATCTCCTCCTTCGAGCTCAGAAATACATCCGCACGGATGAAGCCGACTTCACTCGCCGGGAATCTTCAAGAAACTCCAGCCACAAGCCCGCTCGCCCCGAGCCCAGCGGGCCCCCTCGACACAGGCGAGCTGACCCGCCTCGTCGTTCCGAGAACAGGCGTCGGAGCCCCGTCCCTGATGAGAGTAAGCTCACGTCTCTTGTAGCCCCTCGATCCCATATTCTGATGGAGATCGAGGGTGAGCCTTATCTTCAACGACCTCCTCCCATGAAGAAAGATCCTCCCTATGACAAGAGCCGCTACTGCCATTTCCACCGGGATTACGGCCACGATACCGATAGCTGCTACAACCTGAAGAAGGCCATCGAGGAGCTTATTCAACGGGGCTACGTCGGCAAATATATCCAAAAGACGTCGCAGCCGTTGCCGGCCCTCATGGGGCCCCTGTCTGTCCAAGCCCCGATCGACAATGCCCCCACTGAGCGGACGGTCGGAATGGTGTCCTGGGGATCTGCCTCTGCACCTAAACGGCCGAGAGGGGAGGAGGCGCCGAACAATGTAATCCCTGGGGGAGGACCTACTGTAGTGGGGAATGTAGACAATGAAGGCGTCGTCGTCTTCATGACGATCGCCAAGCACCCTGTAAAAAGGATATTAGTTGATAGTGGCAACTCAGCTGACATCCTTACTTATGACGCTTTTGTTCGAATGGGATTATCTGTGGACTCTCTCCAACCTGTGGCGGCCCCGCTAGTCGGGTTTACTGGGGACTCCGTAAGGGTCGAAGGTAAAATATCTCTGCATGTGACAGCCGGGACACCACCATGCCAAAGCACTGTGATCATGAAGTTCCTGGTCGTAAGGGTTCCCTTAGCGTACAATGCCATTCTCGGGCGCCCAAGTTTGAACCTTTTGGATGCAGTCATTTCCACCCGGCGTTTACTAGTGCAGTTCCCCACTAGTGAGGGAGTTGGTGAGATGTGCGGCGAGACCAGCCCGGTCCTGCCCTGTTATCACGCGGCATCAAGTCCCCTGGAAGTTGAGCCAGCTCTAGATGCATCTGATCCCAGAGACTCCAGCCAAGGAGGAGAGCCAGCTGAGCACCTGCTAACCTTCCCCCTTGGGGAGGACCCGACGAAGACCGTCGCATCGGAGGACTCCTTCCCCTGGAGGACCGGGAGCGTCTCTTGGGTTTCTTAAGGGCTAACTCGGACATTTTCGCTTGGTCGGCATCTGACATGCCCGGCATCCCTTCGGAGGTGATCACCCATAAGCTCAACATTGATCCACGGCATCGCCCGATCTGCCAAAAGAAGAGAAGCTTCGCCCCTGACCGACAAAGGGCCATTGACGAGGAAGTTAGCAAGCTGCTCAGTGCCGGCCACATCCGGGAAGCGCACTACCTTGACTGGCTAGCCAATGTGGGTCATAGTGCATAAGGCAAATGGGAGTTGGAGGATCTGCATAGACTTCACCGACCTCAACAAGGCGTGTCCGAAAGACAGTTTCCCTCTGCCCAGAATTGATCAGCTGGTGGATTCCACCTCCGGGCACGAACTCCTCAGCTTCATGGACGCCTTCTCAGGATATAACCAGATAAGGATGGACCCCAGCGACGAAGAGCACACCTCCTTTGTGATAGAGAAAAGCATTTATTGCTACAAGGTGATGCCTTTCGGCCTCAAGAACACGGGAGCAACCTACCAAAGACTGATGAACAAAGTGTTCCAGGATCAGCTAGGCCGGAACATGGAAGTCTATGTAGACGACATGCTGACAAAGAGCACCCATGCCTCCGATCACGTCTCCGACCTAGAGGAGACCTTCAACAACCTCCGTCGCTTCCAAGTCAAGCTGAACCCCAAGAAATGTGCTTTTGGGGTCACGACAGACAAGTTCCTAGGCTTCATGGTGACCCAGCGAGGGATCGAGGCAAACCCAAAGAAGATCAGTGCCATACTCGACATAAGGCTGCCATCCAGCAAAAAGGAAGTCCAACGATTGACGGGGAGGATAGCGGCTCTAAGTCGTTTCCTCTCCAAATCGACTGAGAGATGCCTGCCTTTCTTCAAGGCCCTGCGGAAAATGAATAGCTTCGAATGGACGGATGACTTCCAGAAAGCCTTCGATGGGTTGAAGGCATTCCTGTCTTCTCCGCCACTTCTATCCAAGCCAAGAGATGGAGAAAGTCTCTTCCTCTACTTAGCCGCTTCGTCAGAAGCTGTTAGCTCGGTCCTGGTGCGCCTCGATGCCGACGAAACTCAAAGACCCATCTATTATGTGAGTAAGGTCCTTCATGACGCAGAGGTCAGATATTCCAAGACAGAGAAAGTTATTTTTGCCCTGATAGTCTCTGCCTGACGCCTCCGTCCGTATTTTCAAGCCCATCCTATTGTGGTGCTCACGGATCAGCCACTTCGAGTCATCCTGGCTTGCCCGGACACTTCAGGCCGACTGGCCAAGTGGGACATCAAGCTGGGGGAGTTTGACCTTTCTTTTCAAGCTCGGCCGTCTCTGAAGTCTCAGGTCTTAGCCGATTTCCTGGTCGAGTGTACTTGGGCGGAGGAAGATCCCAAAGAGGCTCTCATGGAGTAGTGCAAACCTGAGCCAGATGATGATGGAGAATCCTGGTTTCTTCATGTGGACGGCGCATCAAATTCACAAGGAAGCGGCGCCGGCCTCATTCTTGCCGGGCCGGGTGGAGAAAGGACGGAATGTGCCCTGCGGTTCCTATTCGAAGCCACCAACAATCAAGCCGAGTATGAGGCCCTACTGGCCGGGCTAAGGTTAGCCCGAGAGTTGGGAGTAAGGCGTCTCAGAGCCTTTACCGACTCACAACTTGTCTCTGGCCAAATCCACGGGGAATATGAAGCGCGCGACCCCATTATGGCGCAGTATTTGGGCAAGGTTCAGTTTCTAACTTCCTCATTGCCTTATTTCAATATCAGTTATATTCCCCGGAGCGAAAATGCCAAGGCCGACATCCTTTCTCGTCTGGCCACCTCCGCCGATGGCTTGACGAGAGATGCTTATATTGAATACTTGAAAAGACCCAGCATAGAGGACAGTGAAGAAGTCCTCCCACTCGCCTAAGAGCCCACCTGGATGGACACCTACGTCCGTTATCTCACCGATGGCACTCTCCCTGATGACCGCAACGAAGCTAGACTACTCAAGTAGAGAGCCTCCAAATTCATCCTCATCGACGGGCGTCTATACAGAAGGTCGTTCTCCTACCCCCTACTCAAGTGCGTAGGGCCCACCGACGCTGACTACATCCTTAGAGAAATTCATGAAGGCATCTGTGGAAATCACCTGGGGGGCAGATCTTTAGCTCAAAAGGCCCTCTGCCAAGGATACTTCTGGCTTACTATGAAGGAAGATGCAGCTAGATTGGTTCAGAAGTGCGATGGTTGCCAGCGCCATGCACACATCCAATATCAACCATCTGCCCCAATGAGTCCTCTCTCGGCCCCATGGCCTTTCGCCCAATGGGGAATGGACATTCTCGGGCCATTCCCCCCAGCTTCAGGGCAACGAAGATTTTTGCTAGTCGCCATCGATTACTTCACCAAATGGGTTGAGGTCGAAGCACTGGCCAAGATCACCGAAAGCAAAGTCAAAGCCTTCTTCTGGAAGTCAATCATATGTCGTTTCGGCCTGCCCCACACCCTCGTCACGGACAATGGCCGCCAATTCAACAATGAAGCATTCAAAGCCTTTTGTGGCGAGTTAGGCATTCACCACCGATTCACATCTGTCGGCCATCCTCAAACTAACGGAGAAGCCGAGGTCATGAACCGCACCATCCTTAGAGGACTCCGAGCCCGGCTAGACGGGTCCAAAGGTCGGTGGATGGAGGAGCTCTCCAGTGTGATCTGGGCCTACCACACGACCCCCAGAGCCCCGACGGTCGAGACTCCTTTTAGTCTTGCCTTCGGATCCGAAGCTATCATCCCCGTCGAGATCGGTCTGCCCAGTCCACATGTGGAGTCCTTCAACGAGGAAAACAACTCTGCATTGATACGGGCTAACCTGGACTTCATAGATGAGGCGCACGATCGGGCGAGGCTGCGCATGGCGACCTTTCGTCAGCATACGGCCAAATACTACAACGCTCGAGTTCGTCCCAAGGTTTTTCGCCGCGGAGACTTGGTTCTGAGAAAAGCCGAAGTTTCAAAGCCTACAGAGGGGGGCAAGCTATCCCCCAACTGGGAGGGCCCTTATCGCGTCACCGAAACACTTCACCGGGGGCATACAAATTAGAGGAGCTCGATGGGAAACCCATTCCATGTACCTGGAATGCGGACAACCTCCGCCAATATTACCAATGATGTACTCCCAGAAGCATGAGTAATAAAAGAGGCCCCTTCTGACGCCATAGCTTGTTCTCCTTATGTCCAAGGACCAGGTCTCTCAAAAGGAGCTCACTGGCATCGCGGCCCACGGGACACCACTCGGCCCCGGCACGATGGTGCCCCCGAGTAGGTTAAGACCTTAAAAGGCTCCGTAACCGGCTGAGTGGCCACTTGGGCGGCACACAAACCCCCAAGTTGGTTCAAAAGGAGCTCACTGGCATCGCGACCCACGGGACACCACTCGGCCCCAGCATGGCAGTGCCCCTGAGTAGGTTAAGACCCTAAAGGCTCCGTAACCGGCTGAGTCGCCACTTGGGCGGCACACAAACCCCCAAGATGGTTCAAAAGGAGCTCACTAGCATCGCGGCCCACGGGACACCACTCGGCCCCGGCACGGCGGTGCCCTCGAGTAGGTTAAGACCCTAAAGGCTCCATAACCGGCTGAGTCGCCACTTAGGCGGCACACAAACCCCCAAGTTGGTTCAAAAGGAGCTCACTGGCATTGCGGCCCATGGGACACCACTCGGCCCCGGCACGGCGGTGCCCCCGAGTAGGTTAAGACCCTAAAGGCTCCGTAACCGGCTGAGTTGCCACTTGGGCGGCACACAAACCCCCAAGATGGTTCAAAAGGAGCTCACCGGCATCTCGGCCCATGGGACACCACTCGCAGCGGTTCACAAACCCCCCGAGTGGTTAAGACCCTAAAGGCTCTGTACCCGGCGAATCGCCCCTCGCAGCGGTTCCCACACCCCCGAGGTGGTTCAAAAGGAACTTGACGACCCTCAGCTCTCAGGTCACCCTCCGGGGTTCAAAAGGCTTCCGACAGCCACAACTTACCTCAGCGGTTTCTACTCTGTGTCATCGATCGATGGCCAATCGGCCTCGACGGCTCTATTTTTACTTCGGCAATTTTGTCACGGCCTCAGCGGCTTTATCTTGGCAGCCTCAAGTCGGCGGATAGCCATGAAAAGACTTCCAGACTCCGTGTTGGGAGAGGATTACTAGCTTCCCTCAGATAGGGAGAGGATTATTAGCTACCCTCAGCTAGCCAAAGAAGGCATGCAGACGTCCATACAAGGCAACACAAGAGGAAAGGGGTTTGCCCACCTAGAAGGAATCATGGTTGAAGTTAACATGAAAGAGCAGATGCCAAGGTAAAAATTCTACACTCCTTTTGCTTAGTTGGTGCGGGGCACGCAAGCTCAAGGAGTGTGGAGGGTATTTGATGGGGCCAGTTGACCCCATGAAGAATAAAAGCCAATAATTCTTGAACGGCCCACCTTGACAGTGGCGTCGGTCTCAACGTTGGCCGCGTCCCACCTCGATCTTGGTGTCGGCCGCGGCCCACTTCGACCTCAACATCCGCGATGGCCCACCTCGGCCTCGGCAATCGGCCTCGCCCCGCTCGGCCACCTCGGCTCCAAGGCCGGCACCTCCAAGGCCGACACCTCCAAGGCCGGCACCTCCAAGGCCGACACCTCCAAGGCCGGCACCTCCAAGCCCGACGTCTCCAAGCTAGGCGGCCTCGGCACTTCCCAGCCGGCCCCGGCACCTTCCCAAGCAGCCCGGCATCTTCCTAGCCGGCCCCCTACGTCTCCAAGCTAGGCGGCCCCGGCACTTCCCAGTCGGCCCCGATATCTTCCTAGCCGACCCCCTACGTCTCCAAGCTAGGCGACCCCGGCACCTCCCAGCCGGCCCCGGCATCTTCCTAGCCGGCCCCCTACGTCTCCAAGCTAGGAGGCCTCGATACCTCCTGGCTGGCCCCGGCACTCTCCTGGCCGGCCCTGGCACTCTCCTGGCCGGCCCCCAGCGTCTCCAAGCCCGCCGAGTCGGCCCCGACCCTTCCTTGTTGGCCCTTCTTGGCCCCGGCGTCTCCAAGCCCGCCGAGTCGGCCCCGGCCATTCCTGGCCGGCCCTTCTCGGCCCCGGCGTCTCCAAGCCCGCCGAGTCGGCCCCAGCCATTCCTGGCCGGCCCCTTTCGGCCTCGGCGTCTCCAAGCCCGCCGAGTCGGCCCGGACCCTCCCTGGTCGGCCCTTCTCGGCCCCGGCGTCTCCAAGCCCGCCGAATCGGCCCTTCTCGGCTCCAAGGCCGGCACCTCCAAGGCCGGCACCTCCAAGCCCGACGTCTCCAAGCTAGGCGGCCTCGGCACTTCCCAGCCGGTCCCGGCACCTTCCCAAGCGGCCCGGCATCTTCCTAGCCGGCCCTCTACGTCTCCAAGCTAGGCGGCCCCGGCACTTCCCAGCCGGCCCAGGCATCTTCCTAGCCGGTCCCCTACGTCTCCAAGCTAGGCGACCCCGGCACCTCCCAGCCGGCTCCGGCATCTTCCTAGCCGGCCCCCTACGTCTCTAAGCTAGGCGGCCCCGGCACCTCCCAGTCGGCCCCGGCACTCTCCTAGCCAGCCCCCGACGTCTCCAAGCCCGCCGAGTCAGCCCCGACCCTTCCTGGTCGGCCCTTCTCGGCCCCGGCGTCTCCAAGCCCGCCGAGTCGGCTCCGGCCATTCCTGACCGGCCCCTCTCGGCCCCGGCGTCTCCAAGCCCGCCGAGTCGGCCCCGGCGTCTCCAAGCCCGCCGAGTTGGCCCTGACCGCCCCTGGCCAGCCGGGTCCAGCCTCGACTCCCCCGGGAGGCTCAAGGTGTCCCAGTTCTCCCCAGCATGGCCCCAGCGGTTCAAGAAATCGCCTCTCTGACTCGCGCCGCCTGACAATGCCAGGTCCACCTACTACTGGCCACGTTGTTGATGGGACTAGACCCAACTACCCAACAGCCCCACTGGCTGATGGGACTTAGCCCACTAACCGCCGCTTTCTTCCTTTCCGATGAAACAGAACCTACCAACCAGCACAGATTCACGCACCTCCCAAGAACTCCGCAATTCCCTCCTCACGCAATCCCACGTAATCATGCCAGGGTCAACCCCTATAAAAAGGTGAATCTATCCAGTAAACAGGTATGCGCAATAATCCCCAAATCGCTGCCTTAGCATTCAGGAAGAAATCCCTCCTCCCTGAGACCCTATTTTTTATACTAAAAAGGGCTCACTCGAGCCTCTTTTCAACTGTGACCTCAGTTGCTAACTTGGGCATTGGAGGGTTCCATCGGAGAATCCTCTCCAGTTCTAGAATTTTTCTGTAGATAACCTGATGAAGAAGAGCCTAGAAAAACATTTCGTTTCCGATGTCCAAAGATAATTGAGCATCATCAGATTCCATATTTTCACATAAGAAAAAAAAAAAATATCACCTTGCCTCTTAACAAGGATTAATCCCCCATCATATCCAAAATCACCGGACACCCACTGATAAAAAAGTGACTTATCTGTCACGTCACCTGCTAGATGTAGATTTCCTTTTACAGGGTTTTATGATGCAAATGTGAAGTTTTCTGATGCGTCTAATGATGTACGACCATTCATGCTATGTTATTAACAAATAGCAATAGAAAATTATATATTTTGATTGATGCTGAATCATCAATTCTCGAGACACTGAAACACTTTTTCAAATAATATATATACTTCGTGTTGAGCTTGGGAAAGCGCCTCCAAAGACAAGCTTTGAGCTTTCGTCAAAAGTGGGTTTTTTTTTTATTTTCTAGGCAAAAATGCTTTTAAAAGCTAATTTAATTTTTTTTTTTTTTTTTTTTTTGTATAAAACAGGTGATCACACTATCATACTAGCCTAGTACGAATCAACCCTTAAATGTCAGAAAATAAAATTAGCTTCAGAACAGGGAGATAGGGGTCATCCTGATTCCATCTCCAGTAACCTGCATGATGGGCCACGAAGGCCGCCATCCAGTCTACCGCCGAATTAGCTTCACGGAAGATATGCCTGATGTGAACACTGTGAAGCTCCCGAAGAATATACCAAATGTCGAGAAGAAGGGGATTAGAAGGAGCTTGAGTGCTTTTCCCCAGCCAGAGCCACCTGATGACCGTTAAAGAGTCCCCTTCAATAAAAAGGCTGAGCATGAAAAACCCGGGCAACATAGGAGATACCAGCCCAGGCAGCATACAACTCAGCCATCAGGACAGAGGAGTCGAGGATGCCAAAGCCACCCGCCACCAATAAAGCTCCATCGATCCGGTGAATGATGAAGGCTGAACTAGCAAGTCTTCCCCGAACACTTCTATCAAAATTGATTTTAACAAACCCTAGAGGGGGCGTTCCCAAGATGTAAAAACCCTACGCCGATTCGCTACCGAAGTAGCAGGGGAACCCCAGTGGCCAAAGGTGTCAAAATCAACAACATTACTATAGAGAGCAAATTCCCTGGAAAGAAGTCTAGCCCTTCGCACAATCCTTTGAGAAGAGATAGCATCATTAGTGAAGATAAGCTGGTTCCTAGATAACCATATCTGACAGGCAGTAGTAGTCCACAGAGCACTCTGATGCTGGATGGCCCTCCGAAGATCAAGAAGGAAAGAAAACCGCGAAGAGCCCAAGACATCCACTCTACACTGATAATCCATTCTCGACCCGATCCAGATTGCATGGGGGCAAGTGAAGATGGTGTGGTCAATGGTCTCATCCTCTTGGCCACACAGAGGGCAAGTCGCCTAAATGGCCAGCCCCCTTCCAGAGAGTAGAGAACAAGTAGGTAAAGAGTCCCAAAGAAGCTTCCATATGAAAAGCTGAACCCTGGGATGAGTGGGAAGCTTCCAAATCCATGCAGCATCCCTCATGCCCTGCAGCTGAGGTCCAAGTTCCTTCATAAGGTCCCTAGAGGGAGCTCTAGAAAGGCAAGATCTCCGCCATAATCTCAAATCAGCTGTAAGCCCAGGGATGAGCGGAATGGAAAGAATACGCCGAAGAAGCTCCTCCCCGAACAAACATGTAACGGTAGGGATATGCCAAGAGTGGGGATCTTGAGAGATCAAATCCTTAACCCTCATACCAATCGGAATATCTCTGCTAATAAAGGTGGGCCATTAGGCCAAAGACACATCAAAAATCCATATATCATGTAGAACATCAATAGAGGAGCCGTCTCCGATCATCCATGAAATATTGTTCATAATAGTCGGAGCGTAGCGACAAACCTCCTTCCAGAAAAAGGAGTACCCCCTGGTAGGCTAAGTAACCATAGAAGAGCTCCAATCGCTGTATCTAGCCCTCATAAAGGAACTCCACAGACAGTGTGGATCAAGAAGAAATCGTAAGGCATGCCTGGCAAGCAAAGCCTCCCTCCTAACTAGAAGAGATTGAATACCGAGGCCACCTTCCTGAATTGGCCGACAAATCACTTCCCAAGCCTGGAGATGAATACCATGCCCATCCTGCGAAGAATCCCAAAGGAAGTCCCTAAAGCATCTCTCAATTCTCCGCAAACAAGTAATCTGAACAGCTGTATTAGAAAGAAGATGCAGAGGAAGGGACGTAAGGACGGATCGAATAAGGGTGATCCTCGACATCATGGATAGTCCAGTGACCTGCCAACCGCCAATAGACTCCCTAACAGACCTGGTAGTCTTCGGGCTGAAGCAAATCAAAGACTTCTCTAGGTTGACCTTCTGACCCGAAGCCTGACAATAGCTCTAAAGAATGGATGCATAAGCAATCGCATTACGGAGCATAGCCCGGCCCAAAAGAATACAGTCATCCGCAAAAAGCAAGTGAGAAATGGAGGGGCCCAGGGTACCGGCCATAAAGGGGGCAATGCAATGCTCAAGCTGAGCCTGGTGTAAAGCACGAGATAGAGAATCCGCTGCTAGAATGAACAGAAAGAGGGATAAAGGGCATCCCTGTTGAAGGCCCACAGCCGAATGAAAGAAATTGGTCTGATTGCCGTTAATAATGAGAGAGAAGATGACTTCTGAATATAGGTCATAATCCAATCTATGAAAAGACCATCAAAACTAAACTCCATGAGAGTTTGGTGCAAGAAAACCCAGCTCATCCTATCATAGGCTCGCTCCATGTCAAGCTTTACAGCCATCAGACACTACCAGGTAGGGGCTCGCTAAAGATCATACATAAACTCTTGAGCGATAAGAACATTGTCCAAAATGCTTCGGCCTCTAATTAAAGCCCCCTGCTCAGCAGAAATGAGGTGCGGGATAATATCACGTAGACGAGAGACTAGAAGTCGCGCACAGACCTTATACAATGTAATGCACAGGCTGATGGGTCGAAAATGTTGAGGGCTGGAAGCATCCGTGCGCTTGGGCACAAGAGTAATGAAAGTACGATTCCAATCAGCAGGAATAAATTTGGAATGGAAGGCAAGCTGAATGGTAAGAACAACCTCCTGACCGATAATATCCCAATACTGGCGGAAAAAGAAAGGCGGAAACCCATCGGGCCCAGGCGCCTTGTCAGGAGCAAGCTCCCATAAAGCCATCCGAATCTCTTCAGCAGTAATCAGTCTGATCAGATAGTCATTCTCATGAGACAAGACCTTCTTAGAGGAAGGAACCAGAGAAATAGGAGCCCCAATACCAGAGAGATCCGTCCATCTCGACTGGAAGAAATGTAATAACTGCTCACGAATGATAACAATATCCTCCTGAAAGTGCCCATCCTCATCGACTAAAAGCCGAATTCGATTGGCTGCACGATGCTTTAAAGTGGTTTGATGAAAAAATCTAGTGTTACAGTCCCCATCACGAATCCACTGAACCCTGGATCTCTACCTCCAAAAATTCTCCTGCTGCTGAAGGAGGGAGTGGTGAGTAGAGAGCATAGCTCGAAGAAAAGAGAGATCAGCATCAGAAAGGCCCTCATTCTGATCCTCAATAGTCTGAAGGGAAGCGATATCGGCTTCGACCTGCTCAATCCTCCTCTGAAGGTCCCCAACCTTCAATCTACTTCATCTGGAAAGCCTGCGTCTCGCTAACGCGAATCGCCTAGCAAGACGATAAAAGGCGTTGCCACACATAGGAAGTGGCCAAACTTGGGATATAATAGATCGGGCAGAAGAGCAAGAAGTCCAGAACTGCTCAAATCTAAACTGTTTCCACTGCTGAAAATCGACCTCTGTGGAAATCAAGATAGGGCAGTGATCAGAGGCAATCCTAGGAAGATGAGTAACAGAAACAGAAGGGTGCATATGAAGCCATTGGGTATTGGTCATAGCTCTATCCAATCTCTCCCAAACATGAGCAGCCCCCTGCTGGTTGTTGCACCAGTTGAAATTGGGACCCAAGAATCCCAAATCCAGAAGCCCCGCTGAAGAAATAAAGGATATGAACTCAGAGATTCCCATAGAGTCACGGACTTGCCGACCACCTTTCTTTTCATTGGCATTAGTAATGCAATTGAAATCCCCAGCAATAATGAAAGGAAATCCCTGGGCAAGAAGAGAGAGGACCTCGGACCATAGGACACGCCTCTCCCTAAAATCCATGCTTGCATAGATACCGGAAAGAAGCCAGGGGTCTGACATTCCCTCGGAAATAACAAGAGCAATCTGCTGATTGCATTGATGAAAAGCATCGACCTTAATGGATGTATTACTCCAGATGGCAATAATTCCCTCAGAAAGACCCACAGACTCCACAGCATAAGAAGTCCATGATCTCAAAATTTGCCTCTGAAACAGGCCAGACTATCCCCCGATAGACGAGTTTCCAACGGAATACATATATCAAATTTGTGAATCTGCAACAGTCTCTGAAAGGAGGAGCGAAAAGACGGTTTTCGAACTCCTCTTATATTCCATATTAAAATCTTAATTTAATTAGCTGGGGGAGGTGGGGCTCCCACATGATCCTTCAACATAGTATTATCAGAAAGGTACCCTAGAGATAGGGTACCTCCCTCCTCCTTCTGAGAACTACAATCCATCAATTGGTTACCCTCGACGTGATCACCCGCAGAGAGTAGGGAGTCGTTGCACCGCCCCCAAATTGCCACTTTAAGGCAGGAAACAACTGACTCGTGACAGCGTCCATCAATCAAAGTTGACTATGGCACCATCCCCTCAGAAGCCGACACCTGACTGCAAACAGTCGGCTCAGCCACGCTAGCCAAGGCTATAGTACCAAGATTATGAATAGGAGTATCAGAAGAGGCAACTTTATCCTTGAGGGACGAAGAAGTGGACGTTGCACTCTTGCCTTTGCGTTTATCAGATTTAGAGATAATCCGCTAGGATTGAGTCTCGACCGGCCTGGGCCGCTTTGAGGGACCCGGATTGGCATCCCGAAAAGCCCAAGACCCATCCATCAATAATTCCGACCCAAGTGAGGCAAAGGGGTTCATGGAAGCAGATTTTTGAAGCAAGGAAGCCTGAGGGTCTGAACTTTCAGGCTGAATAACCAGCACGCTGAGAATACTGCTTCCTAGAAACTGGCACGGGCTGCTTCACTAAAGCCTCCTGCAACCCAGCCTTCAACTGTGAAGGGGCCACTGAAGCAGAAGCCTGAGACCTCCCGTTCTTACGCACGCTCCGATGAGCCACCCTCCCAGGCACTTGCCAGCCTTCCGAACGGTAGTCTGAACCTGGAGGCGAGCCATCTGCAGCCGCGACTGGATCGGATTAAGGGCTCCTCTTCTTCCGCTCAGTTGGGTGATTAGGAGACACCCTCCTCTGCCGAGTCGCAGTCATCCAAGGCCCGTAGAGAGCTACGTGAGGTACATCCTTCGAAACAGAGGGATGAGTCGACGCAGGGCCCTGAGAGATGGATCGACCCACACATCGGACAAATCCCCTCCAAGTATTCAAATTGAAATTGCTGCCAGAAGGGAGATCCCTTCCCCCTAACTCTAGCACCCGGCCGGAGCGGGCACCGGAGGTCAACTCGAACGCACGCCCAAGCAAACCCTCCCCTGCTTCTTTGTTGAGTGGCTGGATCAAAGAAGAGATAACAGCCCGCCGGTGCCAGAATCTCTCTCAGAATCTCATCATTCTAGAATTCCAAGGGGAGGTTTGGCAGACGTACCCAGAGCAAAGCCAAAGCAACAGAATCCGCCGCAGGGATGAACTCCGAACGCCAACCTTCAATGGCGATCGATAGGCCGTTGACCACCCACGGTCTGCCCATCACCATCGCTTGAGCAAGAGGATCTACAAATCGAAAGATGTGGCATCGATGAGCGCGCGACGGAACTCCCGAATGATGGCTTCAACAGGGATCCAGCAACTGAAAGATCTAGCCAAAACAGCCGTCTTCTCCCATCCGAAGCTAGCCTGCTGAAATTTGGATAATGTCGGGAAAGCAGCCTTCCCACTTCCGGCGACGGTGAAGGGGAGACCCAGACGAAGTCTGGCTCCGCAGTTCTGTTCCTGCATGTGCGCCCCTCCTTTCCAACATCTGCAGCCATACATCTGCAGCCATTGGAGGACTGGAGGCAGCACCAACCATCAGCCGCTGCAGGACTGGAGGCAGCACCAGCCATCAGCCGAAGAGAAACGAAAACTGAGAGCAGACCAGATCATTAAAGATCAACAGGATAAAGACCGGAGCATGAATCACAAAGCACTAAATCAGAACGAACTCACTGTAGCAACAAATCGCAAAGCAACCAGCGTTATTCGGTCCATCCAATGCTGAAACCCACTTTAGAGGTTGAATAAGATTTTTTTCAAATAACCTTTAGTCTCCCAAAGCAGCGATGGGATTTTTTTTTTATATATATGTTTGACTGTTTATTCAAACAGTATAATTCCTAACGGATCAAAAAATTTTTAATTTAAACAGCTTAATAAATATAAAAATTATTTATTTAACTGCTAAACGAATAAACGGTCGAAGGATAATGATATCCTTCATCCCTATCCCTACCTAGAAGCGCTTTTTGATCTTGGAAAAGCACCTTCAACCCCTCTAGAAGTATTCTCTAACGGGGCCATTTCCGCCATATCCACTTCTTTCAAGTTGACAAGGAATGTTTCTTAACAAATAACTCTAGTTGCTTGACTTCACTACTCAACTATCATACTAATAACTGACGCAGAAATATTTTTTCTTTAAAAAAACTAAAATAGAAATATTAATAAACTATAACACATAGCAATAAAATACTTTTGATGAAAAACTCAATGCATACAAGAAACTGAGCGGCATAGACGGACCATCCTGCATTCAGAATGTTGTCAGCTCCTCAACGAGATAAAAAATTTAACTAGTGAAACTTGAAACCAAGATTATTTTTTATAAAAACAAAAGGAAATATGTAAACATCTCGTCCAAATAAGATGTGGAATTAGATATCACTAATATGAAAGCCACTACTCAGATATCACTAATATCAAATCTACATTGTTTTGTTTGGCATCAACAATATGAGGCACAGCACAAGATTCACTGTTGCCTGCACAGATCCATTCATCACTGCTTTTCCACCTCTACCACCGCACTCTGTAAGGTTTGTTCAACAAACCAGTAGGATGCGGATACACAGTTAATTTGATTAGTAGTTTGATCTTTAACTCTACTTGAGGGGAAAGAAAAAAATAAATGAGAAAGCAGAGAGCACCCGCTTTCTGCTCATAACTGCTATCTCCCTACTTTCAATTAGAAGTTAAGGCACACGTTAGCAAAACTTAGCATGGTCAAAAATGGTGAACATCCCAATAATCTATCTTAAATTTGTGCGATTGAGCAGTCAAGAAAAGCAACCCACAATCCAAAATAAGTCTGAAACCTTTTCAGTAGATATTGGTAGTGAAAAACTCACAACAAGCAAGTTTCTTCTCCTCAATAGAGTCATGCAAAACACCAAACTCTCTCCCAAGAAATAGAAGATTGTTGCAACTGATAGCTCTTTTTAATTACCAGTCGAGCAACAGCCTGGACTTCCACTCTCTCCTACGCTCTACATGCCTTATATGATTAGCCAGTGCAAAACCCCAGATACCAAGCACCTTAAACATCTATTTCGAGCTCAACATATTTGGTCTAGTCAATGAGAACATCTGACATCATCATAAGAAACAAGAAAACAATGTTTTCGCTCTAGCACATCAAGGTTCTTAGCCAACTGAAAAGTATTACAAGGCTACAAGCGGTGAGAAATGGTGCACAACTTACCTCGCAAATCACTACAACCCAAATCGGACATCTGATACACATCCAACAGGCACCAATTCACAACTAACCATGGATTATATTTTACAAGTTAGCAGATTAAGAATATTATTATATGTAGAAGTGTCCAAGGTTCAAGTTAATCAATGTAGTTAAAAAAAAATAGTGGTCTATGGTCAGTCATGCTGTTAAACAGCACAGTGCTAGTGTTACACAAGAAAATAAAGCTGTAAGTTCTGTTCAATAAATACAAAGTGACAAAACAGAACTGAGAAACGCAATAGACAGTAAAGTTTTTTAAAAAGACATATGGAATAATTCATGCAACTGAAGGGATTGCTAACAAGAAGAAAAAAATTTGGCTATACCACACATGATAAGAATTCATAAAATGCAGCTGCAAGATACAGCAAGATTTAATGCTCCACAAATTAGGAAGAGAACAGAGCATGCAAACATTTTCTGAAGAAGTCCATGGGCTAACAAATCATATGCAGCAACTAGTTTCACAACATTTTGTTCAGATGCTTCTTCAATTTTGCGTATATTATGATGCCATCATTCCCACTTATCAATCATAGCTAGCATTCAGAAACTTTAGCAACTCATTGCGGTTGTTTTCTGCTAATTTATCTTCCTTTGTTTTCTCAAGCTTCAACATAATCTGGAAAAGAACAAATGTCTCCTCAATAATTTCTGATATTCAAAAAATTTAGCAATAGATCACTGGACAAAAGTTTGCACCTTTTTGCCAGACACAGCACTGCGACGAACACCATCCTCTTTGTCATGGCCTAGAAACTGGAGAATAAAGGAACTTTCATTTTAGATAAAAAGAATTTATTGAAATCCTTATAAAGCCTAAAATGATGATTGCTGATTTCAGGTACCTTTGAGAGCTGGACAGGGCTACTGCACCGCTCGGTCTGTGGCTTCTATATATAGCTCCCATAGCCAAAAACCACCAAGCCAACAAGACACCCAGCAAGCCAATCCAACATCCAGTTACCCATTTACAGACCCCAGCTCCACATTAAAGAGCCAACCCAGAAACAGGCAACAAGTAATATAAGGATCCCTTGCTATAATTTTAAAACCTTGAAAATATTATCATGAGGACAGTTGCTTCCTATCTATATAAAGATGATATGAAGATGCAAGAATATGCAGGATGGCAATTCTGCAGGTGTCAAGAATTTTACTATTAACTAGTTATTATAGATCAAGATAGCACACTCTTATGCCTTTTAATCTCCAAATGCCTACATCTGCTATGCACCACCATCTTGTATCTTACAAGTAGATTTAATCTAAGTAAGATTTCACATGTCACAGGTTCAAATATGCCAATATCCCTACCAACCCAATTCTACAGAGCAATTAAAAGGAACCTGAACTTTTACCCAAAAAAACCTACAGATGACATAATAACCTACCTCTTTATGCTTCTTTTTGTGGCGTTTGTGCCTCTTGTTTCGACCATTATCCTTGATCTAAGAACAAAAATGGTGACAAGAACTTTTAAAAAAATGCATATTACGCTTGAGAAAATTGATGAATTAATAATAAAGTTTCAAATGCATATCAGGACACACCTTCTTTGATCTTTCATTATGTTTGTGCTTCCTCAACCGATTTGATGCCTCACGTTCACTGTCAGAAGAGCTCTCATTACCGCTGCAAAATCATAATTAATGTTCAGTACCAAAATAACACTTCAACAAACTAATGATAAAATTCGACAGAACTGAACGAACTCATCACATAAATCATAAGTGCCAAGCTGATACTGGGTCATGCAAATTCTAAGGACAGAAAACTCCTCTATGGTAAGAACAAAAATGACGACGACGACGACGACAATAACAACAACAAAGCCATGAATTCTTTTTCTTCGTCCAGCTCTGTTCTTTCTCATATTCATTTTTTTTGTTGTTAAGATGCAAAAATTCTAAATCTTTCTTTTATTACTTCTTCTCATATGATTTTCAGTCTGCTTCTACCTCTTTTTTTCTTCTATCAAATCACTCTTACTGCATCTCTAAATCAGACTGCATCTCTAAATCAGAAGGCCATCAGCGTTTAATAGGATTCCTTTAAACTCCAGCCCGTCATGTAATTTGAAAAAACGATTTTGGATTAAAAGAAGAAAATTCCTACCTAATCTAACCCATAGTCCTAATCCAAACCCTAGAAATTCCTCGCAGAGACGGATTAGTTTAAAGAATCTACTCGCCTGAAACTATTGGTATAAGAAGAGCATGAACCGCTGGGAGATCGGTGTCTCCGCCTCCGCTTCCCTCGAGACCGGTGATCCTTGCGAACTCTGAGGTCGCCTCTGCCCTCACGGCGGCGGTGGTTGTGGTGGCGGCGTCGGCGATCCCGGAGCGAAGAGGAGTCGGAGGAGGAATACGAGGAATCGGATGACGGGGACGACGAGGAAGCGACCATGGCGGAGGGGCTGAGAGAGGGACGCTGCTTCCCTTCCGGCGCTCTTCAAACCCTCGCCCCAATGTCGTGCAGCGGCTTTTATTTGCTGCCGACTTGCGCCGTTCGGTTATTGGACCGGCTTCTCAAGCTGGTTCAAGCTTACATTGCTAGTTGCTACGATACGATACGATACGAACTCCATATATTACAATGGGCTGGGCCAGACCATTTTATTTGGGCTAAGCCAAGTTGTGTTGGGCTGGCCTGTGGTCCTAAAAGATTGGGTCTCAGTCGAACTTGATGAGATTAGGCTCATGGCAAGTTTATTAGTGGCTCAAACCTAAAAGGATTAAGATGGTGCTCGTGTGAAATAATGGTATTATTGCAAATGTTTAGTGATCATACATTTTAGCGCTAATTGAATGATATTTTAATTATAGCCATTCTCTTTACGGAAACAACTGATAACTTCCTCATTATATTAAGTTCATTAAAACCAATTAAACGGTTAAAATAAAGAAAGAAAGATAAAAAAATTTTCTAAAGTACAGTAGCAAACCTCAAAATATAGTTGGCCCATGGGTTTTGAAATATATGAAAATCCTGAACTGTAGACTTGGTAGGAAGAACATAAAGTTTTCCTTTGTCAATCTTGTTTCATATTCAGCAAAGAGTAGATAGAAAATAAGTTCTTCTAATGTTGAACTTCTAAATTCCGCACCAGTTGATGACTATAGACTGAGCAACTGTGAGAATAGGCTAACATCTAGCTGATAGTCCGTTTCAATTGCTGGAATTAAATGTCTTAAGCTTTCACAGACAATGCATATTCCTTGCATGAATCATTTTTTTTAATGGGTAAAATACAAATTATCACCCAATAATTTAAGTGTTATCAAATTATATCGATATGATTTAAAATATTATATTTAACCATCATATATTTTAGGTTTTATCAAATTATTTTATATAGTTTGTCATGTTACTCTTGACTACTATTTGTTTTAAATGCCATCAAATTATATCCATATGGTTTACCATGTTACACTTAACCACTTATATATTTTAAACCTATACAAGTTTTACTTAACATGCCCAAACTTTCATATGGATATAATTTGATATGTTTAAAATGCTTCATAGTTAATGTGATATGTTAAATCATATGAATATAATTTGATAAAACTTAAAATGCATAATACTTAACAATAATAGTTTAAATCAATGGTACCAAGCTTCCTATAATTTACTCGTGCCATTTGGTGATACCATCTAATTATTATGTTTTGGTAGGCGGTATTGTGGTTGTCATCCATCTTCCAAGCTTTCTTCAAATATAAAATATTATTCTAAAAAATTTGATATATATAAAATTCATGGTCAAACCTGTTTACATCTTGATTTATATAAGAATATTGGTATGAAATCTTTCAATCCGAAGAAGCACTCATTGCTTTGGGTTAGATCTTTTTCTTCTCGCTCTTCCAAAAGGTAATGTTCTTGATGATAAAATATGATTGCAAATATAAGAAGAGAATAAATAATGTAGCTTATTTATAATAAAACCTTAATAGACTCTTCTATCATAGGTTCGCATCGAGTTTTAAGCTAATACAAACCATCAACTACATCATCGATCAAAGATATACTCAAGTTCAAATTATATGGGTCACATTTACTAATAACAAGCTTATCCCGCTTGTATAATTAGACCAAACTTGTTGAATAGAATTTATAAATCTCAAATCACTAATAATTAATAATAGCTCACACATAAAAAAAAAATTTCAACATCTAAAGCATCATAACTCTTGAATTAAATCTCCTCTTGAAATCTACAAACAGGGATTCAAAATGCAGAACTTAAATCATCTCATTTAGTGCACCCCAAGGTCCCTAACTTAAATCATCTCATTTGAGTCCACCTCAAAGTGATCATGAAACAATTCCATGCATCCTGAAGGTGGACCATTAGAAAAGTATTGGCACTATGAGTGGACAAAAAATCCATTCTAAAGAAAGTGGCCACCATAATGTGCCTCGAACCATATGATATTTTTCTAACATATCTTTATTCAAATAAAAAATATGAAGTGCTCATGCTAATTATGTTATTATATGAGTTATGGACATGATTTTTCCATCACTTCTGTTATGGCTTAATCAGAGCAGCTTTATTCGGTCATAACCAAGAACTCTTTTGAAGGTTCCATTTTTTGACAGGACTCTCTTCCCGGTTATGCAACTCCATCAACGGCTATGCTCCGAGGAGAGAGACATCCAGTCACTAGGAATTCTAGTGTCACATTTATCGTTATTCCATGCCTTTCAGCTCAGTATGCAAAACCAATTCACTACAATTTGTTATCAGAGCTTGATTTGCCCCACATCCTTTGTACGATACGATAATGAGCATAATTAAAGTTCAGTTTGGATTCTTTTCTATAGTTTTTCTTTTCTTTTTTTTTTAAATCGAGCTTTAATTTTATCCGTTCAAAAGCGCCACTCAATTCCTTCAACCTCTTATACCAGCCCCTTATGTCCTTCAATTTTTCTTTATTTATTGCACCGCCTATGTACAAGAAGTATTGGAAAAAAAAAGTCATTGTTAGGCTACTATATTTTGCATTTATTTCAGGTAACTCATCGTCATAAACATCTCCGGCTTTCCTTGATTTATATTGATCATCCATCTGGTATACATATTTACGCATTCAATATTGGATCCTTCTACTTGTTATTAGTTTTGGTGCTGCCTTAATCTTATCTTTTGCAGTATAGATATCAGTCTTTGACCAAGGAAGCATGGGCTTATAATTCAGAACTCCGGTTTATATGTTTTTTTTATTAATAGAAGTAAGATGAGCAAAGACACAGAACTCATGGCAAGGTTGAATTTAGGTATTGAATTTTCAAACTTCATTCAGGTTACCTCTCTAAAGACAGAGTAGAGGGTTCAAAAAAAAGAAAAAGAAATAGGAATGCGTACTTGAACAAAACTTACCTTGAATGCCAGCCTTGGCATCCTGCTAAAAGATTACAGTTGAAAGTTCACATAGCGTTCTTAGAAGGGAAGATGTCTGTCATGTGGTAAAGTTTGACAAGGTGGCAGTGATGGAGGTGGTCACAATGTGCAAAACAGACTAGACTGAGAGCTAGAGACGATACCAACAAAATTATAAGGAATCTATCTGTTGGAATAAGTCACAACCATAAGACCTATTTCTGTTTCCCTCATCATCATTTTTGGCCCTGTTCCCATCTTGTTTCTTAGTAATCCTCCTACTGCTGGTTCTTTCGCCGCAACCTTACCCCCTGCTCTTCTTCTGTTTCTTGTTCTGCACTGCAGCTACCTTTTCATTTAAAATCTCTTCAGTGCCTTCCTGGCGGTTTTCCAGCAATAATGAGCCCCGTTCTTGTTCAATTACTTCAACTGGTCAGACTGCATCTGCGCTGGACTCAAACAGAATAATCCCGTGTGCCATCTATGTAATATTCTATTGGTGATGATCCTATTTTATTTTATTCGGTAACCATTTGCGAAGATAACTCTCAATAATATCCATCTACTAATTAATTAAGTGATAACTATATCTTTCGTTGATTGGAAGCAAGTAGTCAACCGGAAGCATGAATCTGTCGTTGATTGGAAGCACTGGAAGCACTCAACTGGATCTGGAGGTAGATGATAAATAATTGGAAGCACTCAAATCAAGATCCTGATCTAGATCCTTAACTGGATCTGGAGATAGATCATTCAACTGGATCTGGGAGGTAGATCATAAACAATTGGAAGCACTCAACTCAAATCAAGATCCTGATCTAGATTCTCAAAGACTAGATCATAAATAATAGCTTGAGGTAATACATTGATCCTGTTATTATTTCATGAATTAATCTATATAATATTTCTATATAGATTTTTAATAGATCTCTAACAATCTGATGCCTTGTTTCTTGCACTGATGACTCTGTTTCCTCTTCTTGATGGGGCTTCAATATATATCATCATTGCTTTCTTCATTTCTCTCTTTTTCTCCTCCTTCCTCTCCCTCCTTCCTGGCATGAGAGAACTTTGATTCTTCCTTAGTCTGGTAAGTTTGGTTTTGGACAGTTATCTGATCCAACAGCTCTGAATGGAAATTCTTCTAGTTCTTCAGGTGATAGGGCTGCTACTGCTGCTTGGCTTTTTCCTCCTCATCATGGATTTTGATGAATAGAACACCACCGCGTCTTGTGTTTCTCCTTTTAGTTCTTTGAGGCTGACGATGTTTGATTCTTTTACAGTTTTCTCATTGTGGTTTTAGGCCATGCCAGATTCTAGTCCACCAAGTGGAAATTCTTGAACAGCATTATCGCCACCGTCAGCGGTAACAGCTTCTCAGATTCTCTCCTCTGGTTTCGAGGACCTCTAAATTCTTGATGGTCGGACTCTGAACTCTGATCGATACTTGCATTCTCCTGAGCAACATGACAAGAATCATAAGTTAACGATAAGTTTTTATCTTTTTTTTTTAAAAAAAATAAAACTAAAACAGACTCCAACGACTACTTTGAATTGGAAAGATCAAAACATGCCGATAACCTGAATTTCCATTGTATTATTAACCTGAGACTCGGCTTCCCTGCAAAATTTATTCATCAACGTGGGCCCAGAAAGAAATGTCATGCTCATAGGAAAAACTTCTTGAGCAAATGAACAAATAAGAAAATAAAAGAGAACCAAAAAAAAAAATCATCAAGTGATACATAATAATGACCGGTTCTCAGCTAGCTTTATGGATGGTGATGTGGCTGATAAAAGCCATGTGTAAGTTAACGATCAAAGTTACTTGACGATGGAAGTCGATAAGATGCCGGTGGCCCCAGTTCTCAAGTGGCCCTAGTTCTCAAGAGACTCCATTTCTCAAGTGGCCCGAGTTCTCAAGAGGCCTCAGTTCTCAAGTGGCCCCAACTCCTAGACGGCCCCAGTTTTAAGGCGTTCCCAGCTCCTAGGTAGCCCCAGCTCTAAAGTGGCCCCAGCTTCTAGGCGATCCTAGCTCTAAGGCGGCCCCAGTTCTAAGGCGGCCCCAGCTTCCATGTGGCTCCAGCTCCCGGTAGCTCTAGCTCCTAGGCGGCCCCAGCTCCTAAGTGACCCTAGCTCTAAGGCGGCCCCAGTTCTCAAGCAGTCCCAGCTCTCAGGCAGCCTTATCTCTTAGGCAGCCCCAGCTCCCAAGCAGTCCCAGCTCTCAGGCAGCCTCAACTCTTAGGCGGCCCCAGTTATAAGGTGGCCTTAGTTCTAAGGCAGCCCCAGCTCCTAGGTGGCTCTAGCTCTAAGGTGGCCTCATCTCTGGGCTCAGCTTTAGCTTCCCAGGCAAGCCTTTGCTTCTGATCAGGCCGGACCCACCAACCGCCTTGACTCATATGTGTCTAATAAGACAAGCCCCACTAGTTCTGGCACATGCCTAAAAAGTCATCATCATTCATGAAGCTTTAATGACCCGGATCAGATGTGCCTAAAAAGTTATCATTCATCATGAAGCTTTAATGATCCTGATCAGCCCAAAAAGGTTATCATTTGTCATAAAGCACTAATCACCCAATTCAAATGGGATAAATCCCACTAGTTCTGACATTCCATTCACAAAAGTCATGGCTCATCATAAGATTCTAAACTTTCGAGCAAGTCTCACAGACCCTGAGTATCAATGAAATGGGTAAGAGGGACCCCTAACCAAGGTATGAATACATAACACTTAGAGAGTTTTCTCTTCTTCCCAATTCTCTCTCTCTTGAGCCTATTGTTGGCCCAGATGGCAACCCAAGAGGGGGGGGTGAATTGGGTTCTTAAAAAATTTAAGACTTTTAAACAATTTAAATTGAGATGTGCAAGTGAAAGGATCAACTAATAAGCAAAGCACAAACACAAGTATATGAGAGATAGAGAAGAGACAATTAAGCACGGCAAACACAAGATATTTTATAGTGGTTCGGTGCAACCAACACCTACGTCCACTCCCAAGACTCACTTGGGTCCACACTATAATCTCTCTAGATTACAGCCGAGTTGTTTTCCAAGCTCACAACTCAAACTTGTTGTTTTTCCGGGATCACAACGAACCCAGCCGGTTTTACACGGGCTCACCGGCACAAAACCCTACACGTTGTTTTTCACGGGCTCACAACTAACCCAAACACAAGCTATACCTAGCTTGTCCCGAGGTTTAACAACCTCCTCTAGTTTAATCCCTCAGATTAAACTAGACTCAAACAAATAAAATGAGTTTAATTACAAGCAGCTCCTTTTTGAGCAGATATTTCAAATAGAAATTGAGTTTAGAAAAGCCTGAATATTTAGAGCTTGAGAGCTGGCTTGGCTTCTTTGGTTTCCTTCCTTCAACTCCTCTTGTTGTTGAATCAGGCCTCAGCACCGATTCTTCACGGATTTGAGCTTTGGAGTTGGGTTGAAGCTTTTTCTCCCTTTTTCTTGAATGTGGAAATCTTTGATTTGCTCTTGAAAGCTTTGGATTCCTCTTGACTTTTGTGGAAGTGGAGTGACGAATCTCACTCTTGGATTTCACTCCTTTTGAATCTTTTCTTGAAAAAGATTTTCCTCTGTTTTTCCCTCTTTTTTTTTTTCTCTTTTCTCTTTTTTTGAACAATAGACTTCCCTTTTTATAGATTTCTTTTACACCTCTTTTGGAATAAAACTATCCGTTGGAGTGTACCTTCTATCAAAATATATCCGTTAGAAATGAGTAAAAATAGAAAAGTTACCGTTAGAGCTGATCTGGCAACTTCGTTTTTCGTTCCAGGTGGGTTGGAGTCGACTCTAACTTTTCTGGAGTCGGCTCTAGCTCGAGGCGTTTCAAACTGACTTTTCCGGAGTCGTCTCTGGCTTTTCTGGGGTCGACAAGATGCTTTTCCGGAGTCGACTCTAACTTACCCGGAGTCGACTCTAGGTTGGAGCCAGAAAAATCGACTTTCTGCTCCGTCTGTGAGAGTCGACTCTCACAGTCTCGGAGTCGACTCTAATGGCCGTGCCAGTTCCGGAGTCGGCTCTGTGATTCTCGGAGTCGACTCTAATGTCTGCATTTCTTACCTAGACATTAGATTCGATCCAGAACACATTGTAACACTTGATTTTGATCTTTCAAAGTCTTATTGGCTGAAACACTAAATCAAAATCATTAGAGCCTTCAAAAATTATACTCACATAGTTTTGTTAATCATCAAAATCATCAATTGGGTCAACAATCTCCCCCTTTTTGATGATAACAAAAATTTTGAGTATATGCAATCAATCATTCAATCAAATTAAGGATTATAGTCAATTTAACTTTAACCTCTTGAAATTAAGGTTTTGATGCCAATGTTCAATGTAAACTTTTAAAATTGTATTGAATTATTAAACTTTGTGCATAAGATTGTAAATGAGCTTTTTGTTAAGCTCCCCCTGCATTGAGTAGCTCTTCTTATATATATCCAAATCAAATTTGTAACAGATTAATCATTTCAATTCATTTTTACATAACAATTAATTCTCCCTTCTCTAACAGTTAATTCTCCCTCCTTTCTTTCTTTCTTTATGCATATATAATCTTTTCTTTCTTTGCATATACACAACTATCTCTCCCCCTTTTTTGTTATAAGCAATAAGGAGAGTAAAGAAAATTTATAAACTCAATAATGCATAGAAATCCAATCAATCAAAATTTTGAAAAAGAAATTGTATTTCATATGCAAGAACCATTACATCAGTTGATTCATATACATCTCAAAATGAAATACATTGGATAATTATAAACTTCCTAAGTACAAGCTATCAAATTTAAAGACATCAAATGTGCCTATTATCTCCATTACATCATCTTTTTGTGACTTCTTAAAATTTTCAAGACAGGCTTCAATTTGAGAGACTGCAAGGTCAATATCCTTCTTTAATTGACCCGTTGCATGAACATACGATCCAGATCCATCGGCAATGCCTTCCATCCTTTCGAAGATTTTGTGAAGCTCAGCTCCAAAGGATTCCACAGAACTGCCTAAGGTAAAGGATAGCATGTCCAGTCTCGAATTAATTCTTCTTTCAACTGATTAAAGTCTTCTTTCAATTGATTAATTTCATTTGATCTGTGACTGTCATACTCAGCAAGTAGGCTTCTTAACTGATCAAGTTGTTCATTAGAAAATCCTCCAGAATTTGTTATAGGTTGATGTGGAGGTGATGGAATAGAACTGGTCCGGCCTCCGAAGGTCCAGTAGACGAAGGTCCCGCAAAAGATGAATCAGGGACTGATGGTCCCGCAGCAGATGGTCCTGGGATGTCTTCTAGCCTGGTTCCCTCTGCACCATCCCTATCTGTTCTTTCCTCTCTCCTCATCCAAACACCATTGACTTTCTTAAATCCCATCTATGAATAGTAGAAATGCTGTAATAATCAGTGTGTCTCAGTTTTCTTAATGGTTCATTTTCCATGATGAGCACACCCTGGCTTCTAAAAACTAATGTCAGAATCATTCCGTAGGGTAGAGTTGATCTTTTCTTAGTGGCTGCCTCTGCCATGTATCCTATCATCATGCCAGCTAAATTGACTGGCCTTCCAGTTATTATGCAGTCCATCATCAGAACGTCTCGCTCCGAGACATACTCAAATCTCCCTATTTTGGAAACAAGATTCTACCACAAATATTATGCAATAATCTGAGTTCTAGGTTTAACTGATTTGCAAAAATCTCTTCAACTCAGTCACCTCTCTTCCTAGCATCTTGATAGTGCACCACTTCTGTCATTGAGTTGACATTCCAATAAACCAACAGTGGGCATTTCTAATAGGGTTCCAAGAATTTCAGTGTTACCAAACCCTAGTTCCTCTTACTGTGCTTACTAAACCTCCTTCTCCTCTGCTTAATCCATTATAAAACTCTCTTACCAATGCTGGATATGTGGGCAAATCTAGCGAGCACACTTTCTCCCATCCCATTCCTTTAAATTTCTTCCAATTGAAAACCCTCCGATTCAAATAAATCAAAATTAACTTTCCTCCCAGTTGTAATGGTCTTACCAGCTAGTTGATCAACCTTAGGAGATGAGGGTGAGGGTGGAGAATCCTCTTGAGTGGCCGAAGAGGAAGAAGGCGATGGTTGCCTTCGAACCGTGCGTCTTCTCGTTGGAACGGAAGCTCCAGCGACGAATCCACGCCTCTTTGGTGCCATTGAGAGGATTGGAAGATTAATCAGGGGTATTGAGTGGATTTGAGGAAGTTGGAAAGGTTTTGGAGCTCTTAGGAAGATTTAGGAAACGATTGGAACGAATGGGGGTCGACTCCGCCTTTTATTTTTGACCTAACTCGACTTAGAGTCGACTCCCGAAAACTGGGTGTCGGCTCCGAGCCAGAAAGTCTGTCAGCGCTCGTATTAGAGTCGGCTCCACAAAGCCAGAGTCGGCTCTAATCACTTAGACAGAAAATCAAAAACTCAGGTGTCGACTCCGCAAACTGTCAGAGTCGACTCTAACAGTTTCAGAGATAAAAAATTGAGTTTCAAGATTTGAAACTATTCAAATTAATCATCAAATTATAGATTAAGTTCTTTAGCAATTGGGGAAACAATGAATCAAGATCTAGATAGATTTCCTTATTGAAACATCAAGATTTTTCAAGAAAAATATGAAATCTAGATAGATGTCCTTAAGAGTTTCAGAAAACTATTCCAAAGGATCACAAACTCCTAATTCTCCTCTAAGATAACAAAATCTTTCTTCACTTAAGGGTTTTGTAATATATCAGCTAATTGTTCTTCAGTATTACATAATCAAGACAAATTTCATTATTAGCTACATGTTCTCTTATAAAATGATATCTAATTTCTATGTGTTTGTTCTTGAATGTTGAATTGGATTTTTAGTTAAGATTGATTGCACTTGTATTATCACATCTTATGGGTGTTTATCAAGTGTGATACCATAGTCTTCAAGTTGTCGCTTAATCCATAGGATTTGAGCACAGCAACTTCCAGCTGCAACATATTCAGCTTCAGTAGTTGATAATGCAACTGAATTTTGCTTTTTGCTAAACCATGAGATTAAGTTACTTCCTAAGAATTGGCATGCACCACTTGTGCTTTTTCTATCTAATTTACATCCAGCATAATCAGAATCAGAATATGCAATTAGATTTAATGTGGAGTCTCTAGAATACCATAAACCTACATTTTTTGTTCCACTTAAGTATCTTAGTATTCTTTTAACAGCAATTAAATGTGATTCTTTAGGTTCAGATTGAAATCTAGCACATAACAACAGAAAACATATATCTGGTCTACTTGCTGTTAAATAAAGTAGGGATCCGATTATACCTCGATAATACTTTTGATCAACCTTTTTACCTTCTTCATCTTTGTCCAGCTTGCATGAAGGACTCATTGGTGTTCCGAGGGGTTTCATTGATTCCATACCAAACTTCTTTAGAATTCTCTTGTGTACTTTGTTTGGTTGATAAAGATTCCCTCTTTGCTTTGTTTGATTTGGAGTCCAAGGAAGAAGTTGAGTTCTCCCATCATGCTCATCTCGAATTCTCCCTGCATTAACTTAGCAAATTCTTGACATAGAGAATTGTTAGTAGCACCAAAAATAATGTCATCAACATATATTTGTACTACTAAGTAAATCTTTACTTTTTCTTTTCAAAAATAATGTTTTATCAACATTTCCTCTTGTAAAATCATTTTCAATTAAGAATTTACTTAACCTATCATACCAAGCTCTAGGTGCTTGTTTCAAACCATATAATGCTTTGTGCAATTTAAAAACGTGATTTGAAAATTCGTGATCTTCAAAACCTGGTGGTTGTTCTACATAAACTTCTTCATTTATAAATCCATTTAAAAATGCACTTTTTACATCCATTTGAAATAAGTTAATGTTCATATGACATGCAAATGCAAGTAATAGCCTAATGGCTTCTAATCTAGCTACAGGTGCAAAGGTTTCATCAAAATCAATACCTTCTTCTTGATTATATCCTTTTGCAACTAATCTAGCTTTGTTTCTAATTACTATGCCATTTTCATCTAGTTTATTTCTAAAAACCCATTTTGATCCTATAACAGAATGATTTTTAGGTCTTTCAACTAAGTCCATACATTATTTCTAGTAAATTGATTTAATTCTTCTTGCATTGCTAACATCCAATTATTATCTTTTTCAGCTTCTTCAATAGTTTTAGGTTCAATTTGTGATACAAATGCAAGATGATTACTAATATTTCTCATAGATGATCTAGTTCTTATTCCTTGAGATGGATCACCTATAATCAATTCCTTGGGATGACTATGGCATATCTCCAATCTCTTGGAAGATCTACATCATTATGATTAGTATTAACATCATCATCCTTAGTGAATCATTATCTTTAGCTTCTTGTTCATGATCAGAAGATACTTCAATATTAAGTTTTTCAAGATCTTTTTCAATTATGTTTGTATCTTCCTCATCATCAATCTTTTCAGAACCAGTTGCTAAAGATTCATCAAAACTACATGAATGGATTCTTCAACAATTAAGTTTTCTTGTTAAATACTCTATATGCTTTACTAGTTGTTGAATATCCTAGAAAAATTCCTTCATCAGATTTAGCATCAAATTTTCCTAAGTTGTTTTTACCATTATTATGAATGAAACATTTACATCCAAATGCATGAAAGTATTTTATATTTGGTTTTCTTTCATTCCATAATTCATAAGGTGTTTTCTTTAATATTGGTCTTATTAAAGCTCTATTTAAGATGTAACATGCTGTGTTAATAGCTTCCGCCCAAAAGTACTTTGGTAGTTGCTTTCACATAGCATGGTACGGGCCATGTCTTCTAAGTCCTATTTTTCTTTCAACTACACCATTTTGTTGTGGAGTCCTAGGTGCTGAAAAATTATGATTAATTCCATTTTCAGTGCAGAAATTTCAAATAAGTGATTTTCAAATTCTGTTCCATGATCACTTCTTAGAGACACTATGGTAGTGTTTTTCTCATTTGTGACTTTCTTGAAGAATTTCAGAATATCGAGAAAGTCTCATCTTTGTGAGCTAAAAACATTACCCAAGTATATCTAGAATAATCATCTACAATCACAAGACCATATTTCTTTCCTCCTAGACTTGTGGTTCTAGTTGGTCCAAAAAGGTCCATGTGAAGTAGCTCTAGTGGCCTAGAAGTTGAAACAATTTTTTAGATTTGAAAGAACTTCTAGTTTGTTTTCCAAATTGACATGCATCACATATTTTATTATTTTCAAAATCTAATTTAGGTAAACCTTTAACTAAATCCATTTTAATTAGTTTTGAAATAAGGTGTGTGCTTGCATGACCTAATCTACGATGCCACAACCAACCAATATTCATGTTAGCATTATCAGCAATTAAGCAATGATTACTTTAGACAATTTTGTCTAAATCAACTAAGTATACATTGCCATTCTATAACCAGTAAAAACAATGCTATCATCAATGAATTAGTTACAGTGCATAAAGAAGATTTAAATGAAACTTAAAGTTTTTATCACATAATTGACTTATACTAATTAATTATGCTTTAAACCATCAACATAAAGTACATTATCAATATATGATGGAGTTATGCGAATTTACCAAGGCCCATAATTTGACCTTTACCATTGTCGCCAAATGTACAACTCCTCCTTTCTTTTCTTCAGGGTGATGAATTCTCTTTGTCACCCGTCATATGTCTTGAGCAGCCACTATCAAGATACCACTTTTCTTTGATCTTTTGGCCACAAGACATTCCTGCAATATCATCAAACTTTATGTTTAGGTACCCAAGCTTTCTTGGGTCCTTCATGGTTAGTAGCAATAAATTGTTCCTTTCGAACCCATATTTTCTTTTTTAATATTTAATTTCTTGTTGTTTTAATTTTACATTCAAGGATTTATGTCCTTTTTGATTACATTTAAAACAAGTAATATTACTTTGGTTAGCTTTTACAAAAATATTTTTAATGATTTTTGTTTTCTTAAAGTGTTATACCCTAATCCAGCTTTGTCAAAAACAGCTTTTTGACTATCTAAATCATGTTTAATTTAGTTGAGCTTAAAGTAAATTTCAACAATGTCTTTATATTTTTTAACTTCTTTCTTTAATCATTTTCATTTGAGATTGATTCTTTTTCTTTAATTAATTTTTCATTTCAGATTTTTTCTTCATTATTAAGATTTCTTCTTTATCTTTTCTCAAGTTAAGTTTTCATTTTCAAAACTTTATATTTCTTTTTCAAAACTTTAAAATCAATCATCAAGTTCATTGAAAGCATCAAACATTTCATCAAATGTAAATTCATCATCGGGGGTTTCGGAACTTACCTCATCATTGTCGTCGTTGGCCATGAAGCAAATATTTGCAACTTCCTTTTGTTCTTCTTCTTCGGAAGAAGATTCATTGCTGTCACTCCATGTTGCAACATATGCCTTCTTCTTTTTCTTGTAGGCTTTTTCAATTGTGGACAATCATATCTAAAGTGCCCCGGTTTCTTACACTCATAACATATCAAGGGGTCTTTCTCTTTTCCTTGTCCTTGTCTTTCTTTTCTTTTCCTTTTCTCCTTCCATTTTATTTCCAAATTTTTTTTTGGAAGGGTTTCTTTTTCCTCATAAATCTTTGAATTTCTTGGCCAAGAGAGCAGTTTCATCATTATCATCATCACTATCATCACTGCTGCTCTCTTCCATTCTTTTGCAGCCTTTAGGGCAATGGTTTTCTTCTTTTTGTTTCCTCCTCAACATGCTGCCTCATTGTCAATTCATGGGTCATAGAGATCCTAGAAGCTCCTCTAAGGGTAGTGCATTGAGGTCTTTGGCTTCTTGGATTGCTGTGACTTTTGCTTCCCACGATCTTGGTAATGACCTAAGAATTTTGCGAACAAGATCAGCATTAGTATAAATTTTTCCAAGACTTTTCAAACCATTCACAATATCAGTAATCTAGTGAACATGCATGTGATGGTTTCAGTTTGTTCCATGTAAACAATTCATATTTATGAACCAAAATATTTATTTTGATTCTTTTACTTGGTTTGTTCCTTCATGGGTAATTTCCAACCTATCCCAAATTTCTTTGCGGAATTACAAGTAGAGATTCGGTTGAATTCATTTGCATCTAAGGAACAATATAAATATTCATGGCTTTAGCATTAAGTTGAGCCATTCTCCTATCATTATCATTCCAATCCCTTTCGGGCTTAGGAACAATAGTGCCATCAATAAGGTGTGTGGGTGTACTAGGTCCATTAATTATAACACCCCAAAGCTCATAATCAGAAGCTTGAATGAATATCCTCATTCTAGCTTTCCAATAAGAATAGTTTGAGCCATTAAAAAGTGGAGGTCTATTCGTAGAATGACCTTCAGCAAAACTTGAACCAATTTGTGTTGCCATTGGAACTTTAGCTCTTGATCGTGTGATCAAAATCTAATGAGCACTAGCTCTGATACCAATTGTTGGCCCAGATGGCAACCCAAGAGGGGGGGGTGAATTGGGTTCTTAAAAATTTAAGCTTTTAAAAATTTAAATTGAGATGTGCAAGTGAAAGGATCAACTAATAAGCAAAGCACAAACACAAGTATATGAGAGATAGAGAAGAGACAATTAAGCACGGCAAACACAAGATATTTTATAGTGGTTCGGTGCAACCAACACCTACGTCCACTCCCAAGATCACTTGGGTCCACACTATAATCTCTCTAGATTACAGCCGAGTTGTTTTACAAGCTCACAACTCAAACTTGTTGTTTTTCCGGGATCACAACGAACCCAGCCGGTTTTACACGGGCTTACCAGCACAAAACCCTACACCACACAACTAACCCAAACACAAGCTATACCTAGCTTGTCCCGAGGTTTAACAACCTCCTCTAGTTTAATCCCTCAGATTAAACTAGACAAACAAATAAAATGAGTTTAATTACAAGCAGCTCCTTTTTGAGCAGATATTTCAAAATAGAAATTGAGTTTAGAAAAGCCTGAATTTTAGAGCTTGAGAGCTGGCTTGGCTTCTTTGGTTCCTTCCTTCAACTCCTCTTGTTGTTGAATCAGGCCTCAGCACCGATTCTTCACGGATTTGAGCTTTGGAGTTGGGTTGAAGCTTTTTCTCCCTTTTTCTTGAATGTGGAAGCTCTTTGATTTTCTTGAAAGCTTTGGATTCCTCTTGAGCTTTTGTAGTGGAGTGGAGTGCACGAATTCCTCTTGATTTCACTCCTTTTGAATCTTTTTGAAGGGATTTTCTATCTCTGTTTTTCTCTTTTTTTTTTTTTCTTTTCTCTCTTCTTTTTGAACAATAGACTTCCCTTTTTATAGATTTCTTTTACACCTCTTTTGGAATAAAACTATCCGTTGGAGTGTACCTTCTATCAAAATATATCCGTTAGAAATGAGTAAAAATAGAAAAGTTACCGTTAGAGCTGATCTGGCAACTTCGTTTTTCGTTCCAGGTGGGTTGGAGTCGACTCTAACTTTTCTGGAGTCGGCTCTAGCTCGAGGCATTTCAAACTGACTTTTCCGGAGTCGTCTCTGGCTTTTCTGGGGTCGACAAGATGCTTTTCCGGAGTCGACTCTAACTTACCCGGAGTCGACTCTAGGTTGGAGCCAGAAAAATCGACTTTCTGCTCCGTCTGTGAGAGTCGACTCTCACAGTCTCGGAGTCGACTCTAATGGCCGTGCCAGTTCCGGAGTCGGCTCTGTGATTCTCGGAGTCGACTCTAATGTCTGCATTTCTTACCTAGACATTAGATTCGATCCAGAACACATTGTAACACTTGATTTTGATCTTTCAAAAGTCTTATTGGCTGAAACACTAAATCAAAATCATTAGAGCCTTCAAAAATTATACTCACATAGTTTTGTTAATCATCAAAATCATCAATTGGGTCAACACCTATTCAGGCTCACGGCTGTGATTCTGATCACTAACTTGAACGTTGAAGGGTCCTCACTGGAATATTTGATCCTCGAGACTTCTTGCAGATCTCGATGCGAAGGTAAAGCTGCCCCAGCAAAATCATAGAGTATCCACTGACGCTCAAGGATGTCAGCTCGAGGTGATCATGCATCATCAGATTGGCACGCCAGGTAGGGGGACGTGATCATCCTGAGGGAAGGAAAGCCCTGTAACTCTGAGTTACAAGCTCGCCCTCTCTTGAATAATAATTGTGGTGACACATACTCAGGAGGTTTCTACTAATTATACTAGGGGGCATCCCCACCATGCCGAGCAACTGGAGGCCAACCTCCTTAATCTTTCCTCGCCACCGATCTTAGCTACTCCACAAGAATAATTGGCCACCCTTACTCAGTAAGTCCAAGCTCTTGTTGGGGTAGTTTGTGACTTGCAAGAGCAATGACTGGTGATTGTTTAACAGCAGCCTGGGCCTCCCACACTGCCTACGATAGCCACCCCAGCCAGTCAACAATCTACATACAAAAGACCCCCTTCGAAAGAGCATCACCATCATCATGCTCCATCCAAGCACCACCACCATGAAGCCTCCAAAAGGCCATGTCTTCTGTCCGCCGCTCGAGCAGCCCCTCCTTCAAACGGCGACAGGGGAAGGAGCCTAGGCGGACATGCCACCACCAGCACCATCGCTCCCCCTACTCACTTCTAAATCAACGAGCAAGGACATCAACTGCCAGATGGAGAGGCGCTTGGAGGAATAACACCAGTGGTTGGAAGAGCTCAGCCAGAGGCTCAATAACCAACCAGGGGTGGACTATGACACTCTTCATCCCTTACTTGCCACATTATGGAGGAGCCTGTCTCTCCCAGGTTTCGTCTTCCCCAGCTGGACCCCTATGATGGCACCACGGATCCTCTTGACCACCTGGAGAGTTATAAAGCCCTTTTACAAGTTTAGGGGGCGACTGACGCCCTTATATGTATTGCTTTCTCTGCTACCCTCTGGAAGGCTGCGCGTGTCTGATATTCTCGTCTACTCCTATGCAACATCGACTTTTTTTGACAGTTGGAGAAAACTTTTTAGCACATTTCGATGCCTATCAAAAGATTCCTTGGATGGTGGATAGCCTATTCTCCATCCAACAGAAGGAATGAGAACTATTGAAGGATTTTATGGCCTGGTTTAAGACGGTGGCCCTCGAGGTCTATCACCTCGATGATGTTGTGGCCACTTTGGCCCTGAAGTAGGGATTTCGTTCCTCCTGCTTCACCTATTCATTAGATGAAAGGCCTCCCAGTTCCTATGATGAACTTCTAAGTTATGCACAAAAATACATTCGTGCCGACGAAGCTAATTTCACTCGAAGGGATACTAAAGGAAGGTCTAATAAGAGACCGATATGTGTGGAGCCAAGTGAACCTCCCTCCAAGAAGCCCAAACCCCTATGCCAGCTAGATAATCGGTGTCGAAGCTTCATCCCCAAAGAAGACAACTTCATACCTCTTTTTGCCCCTAGATCTCACATCCTCAAGGAGATCGAAAGCGAGCCTTACTTCCGGCGCCCTCCCCCACTGAGAAAGGATGCCACTCATGATCAGAGTCATTATTGCCGTTTTCACAGAGACTATGACCATGATACTAAAGACTGTCGCAATCTAAAGCGTGCTATCGAGGAGCTCATCCAAAGGGGCTACCTCAGAAAGTTTATCCAGAAGGAAGGACCCTCGGCCGTCCCAGCTCTAATGGGGCTTCCGTCTATCCAGGCCAACATCGATAACACTCCGATGAAAAGGATGGTAGGTGATGTGGCTGATCAAATGCCATTAGAGTTAATAGTGAAGGAAACTGATGGAGCCCCGCCTCAGCCTCGCGGGGCGACTTCGGCCTCTGAGGTCCCCCTTGGCCTCCGAAGTCCCTTCAGTCTTCGAGGCCCCCTTGGCCTAGGACCTAGCATCCCCTCGGACCTGGCGCCCCCCTCGGCTTCGGACTCAGCATCCCCTCGGCCTCAGACCTGGCATCCCCTCAGCCTCGAACCTAGCATCCCCCCGCCTCGGACCCAGCATCCCCTTGGCCTCGGCCTCGGACCTGGCGTCCCCTCAGCCTCGAATCTCAAGTCCCCCTCGGCTTCGGACTCAACATCCCCTCGGCCTTGGCCTCGGACCTGGCATCCCCTCGACCTTGGACCCAGCATCCCCTTGGCCTCAGCCTTAGACCTGGCGTCCCCTCGGCCTTGAACGTCAAGTACCCCTCGGCTTCGGACTCAGCATCCCCTCGGCCTTGGACCCAGCATCCCCTCGGCCTTGGACCTGATGTCCCCTCGGCCTCGGACCTCAAGTCCCCCTCGGCTTCAGACTCAGCATCCCCTCGGCCTCAGCCTCGGACCTGGCATCCCCTCGGCCTCGGCCTCGGACCTGGCGTCCCTTCGGCCTCGGACCTTAAGTCATGCTACCTTGAGCTGCCTAACACCCACGTGCCCACCAACCACCTATGGCGGCCACGAGATCTACTATCTTCTGCAATAGCGCATGGCCATACCCTGTAACGGTGCATGCCTAACACGACGGCCCACCTGACACCTGTAGTGCAGCGCTTGCAGGTGTCCAACAAGGCAAGACACCTCTGACATGCACAGTGTCAGTTACGACCTGTCGCTATCAGCCTTGCTTTTCGTCCGCTACTGGACAACGGCACCTCAAAATCAATAACCTTCTGGAAACGAGAAAAGGGATCCTCGAACAGGTATAAGAACCCACACTCACAACGAGGAAGGGATCCTGAACTCAAGTTCTCTAGCTCTTTCTGCTAGTTTACTCTTGTCTGTTCCCAAGTTGCTGACTTGAGCATCGGAGGGTCTCCACCAGAGCAACCAGTCTTTAGGGACTTTTTTGTAGGAATCATCGAGGAGGAGGAGGATCTCCGTTCCCTGACGTTGAAGGAAAGTGACTTGGCATCAACAGTAGGCATGCTTTCCTGAGAAATGGTTTCACCCTCTAAAAGATCGAGAGGGAGGGAGGGAATAGAAAATGCAATCATCTTTTCTAAAGGAGAATTAGCGTGAAGGAACAATCTGAATGATGATAGCGTTGTCGTCTTTATGACAATCGCTAAGCATCCTATAAAAAGAATTTTGATAGATAGTGGAAGCTCTGCTAACATCCTCACTTATAATGCTTTTGTCCGAATGAATTTATCTTCCAGCTCTCTCCAACCGGTGATAATGCCTCTGGTCGGTTTCACAGGGGATTTAGTGAGGGTTGAAGGTGAAATCACCCTGTCGGTCACGATAGGATCACCATTGTGTCAAAGCATGGTCATAATGAGGTTTTGAGTAGCTCGAGTGCCTTTGGCTTACAATGCCATACTCGGTTGGCCTAGCTTAAACCTTTGGACGTAGTGATATCCACTAAGTGCCTGCTCGTGAGATTTTCTACCAGTGGAGGAATCGACGAGATGTATGGGGAGCAAAATTCAGTGCAATTATGCTATCATATGGCTCCTAGCCCTCAGAAGATGGTGATCCCATCGGCTCAGTGCTGCTCGACCCCAAAGAATCTAAAAGAAGGAAGAGCCAGCCGAGCACTTGCTAACCTATCCATTAGGGGACGATCCTTTGAAGACTGTGCAGATTGGTGAGCTTTTTCTTTGGAGATAAAGAATCAACTCCTTACCTTTTTGTAGGCGAACTCAGACGTCTTCGCCTGGTCAGCATCGGACATGCCCGGTATTTCTTCAGAGATAATTACTCATAAACTTAATATTGATCCAAGCATCGACCTGTCCGTCAAAAGAAGAAAAGTTTTGTCTTCGAGCAGCAGAGGGCCATTGACGAGGAGGTCAGTAAGCTGCTTACTGCCGGCCATATTTGGGAAGCATAATACCCGGATTGGATAGTCAATGTGATAATGGTTTGAAAGGCGAGTGAAAGTTGGAGAATCAGCATTGACTTCATCGATCTTAATAAAGCATGTCATAAGGACAGCTTTTTGCTATCATAAATTAACCAATTGGTAGACTCCACATCTGGCCATGAGCTCCTAAGTTTTATAGATGCTTTTTTCGGATACATCAAATAAAGATGCACCCAGCGGATGAAATAAATACCTCCTTCATCATCGAGAAAGGCATTTACTGTTACAAGGTAATGCCCTTTGGGTTGAAAAATGCAGGGGCCATTTACCAGATATTGATGAATAAGGTCGTTAAAGACCAGATTGGGCGCAACATGAAGGTATATGTGGATGATATGCTAACCAAGAGTACTTATATCACTAACCATGTTGCTGACTTAGAAAAAACATTCAATAACCTTTGGCGCCATCAAATGAAGCTCAACCATCGCTAGTGCGCATTTGGGGTCACTGCCAAAAAAATTCTAGGCTTTCTAGTAATCCAGCGGGGGATTGAGGCAAATTCGGAGAAGATACAAACCATTATTGATATGAGACAACCAGTCAATAAAAAGAAGGTACAGTGGCTCTTCGAAGAGTGACCGCTTTAAGCCGGTTCCTTTCGAGATCACCTGAAAGATGCCTACCTTTCTTTAAAGCTCTACGCAAGGCGAATGACTTCGAATGAATGAAGAGCTGCTAGAAAGCCCTCAAGGAGCTGAAGGAGATTTTGTCCACACCACCATTATTATCAAAGCCAAAAAGGAAGAAAAATTCTTCCTTTATTTTGCTGCCTCCCCAAAGGCAGTCAGCTCCATTTTAGTATGCCTTGATCTCGACGGATCACAGAAACCTGTCTACTACACTAATAAAGTGCTCCATGATGCGAAGGTCAGTACTCCAGAACTAAAAAAATTATTTTTGCTCTTATCACTTCTGCTCAACGTTTTAGGCCATACTTTCAAGCCTATCCGATCATGGTGCTTATGGACCAACCTTTAGAGTTATTTTGGCTCGTCCTGACACTTCTGGTCGGCTAACTAAATGGGCAATCAAATTGAAAGAATTTGATCTTTCCTTTCAGTCTTGATCTGCGTTAAAGTCCCAAGTGTTGGCGGATTTTCTGATGGAATGCTCTTGGACTGAGGAGCAACCTAAAGATTTTCCAATGACATGTTCAGACGCTAGTGAGGGCATGGCGGAGACTTGGATCCTCTACATTGATGGTGCCTTCAATTCTCAAGGAAGCAGAGCTAGTCTTATTCTTGCAAATTCGGAGGATATAGTGCTAAAGTATGCTCTCCGATTTCTCTTTAAAGCTACAAATAACCAAGCCGATGAGGCCTTAATGGTCGGGATTAAGCTTGCGCAGGAGTTTGGGGTAAAGCATCTCAGGGTCTTCATCGACTCTCAGCTCAACTCCAGATAAGTCACTAGAGAATATGAAGCTCGAGACCCCATTATGTCTTGATATCTGAATAAGGTCAAGTCATTGACCTCCTCATTGGCTTATTTCACTGTTAGTTATATTCTTAGGGGCAAAAATGCAGAGCCAACACCTTGTCGTAATTAGCCACTTCGGTAGATAACACTTTGGGAAGAACATATGTTGAGCATTTGAAAATTTCAAGTATTGATGCAGCGAAAGAAATTCTACTAGTCACATAAGAGTCAACATGGATGGATGTCTACATCCACTACCTCACTGACGTACTCTCCCCGCTGATCACATATAGGCCAGGCTACTTAAGTGGAGGGCTTTCAAGTTCATACTGCTGAATGTAATATATAAGAAGTCCTTCTCTTATTCTCTTCTCAAATGTGTTAGTCCTGTAGATGCCAATTATATCCTCAGAGAGATCCATGAAGGCATATGTGGGAACCATCTGGGGGGTAGATCGCTGGCGCATAAGGCTTTTCCCAGGGATATTATGGGCTCACTATGCGTCCGAGCGACTAGGAACAAGCTTGAATACAGAAAGAGATTCGTACTATTTGTGCTTACTTACCCATTTGCTTATTAACAAACAAAGATAGCCATGTTCGCTTACCCCTTTGCCTACCAATGATACAAGAAGGCTTAACTCAAACCCAAACCCCCTATGATTGCTTCCACTTGAAGAGACTGACTTATAAGTAAGTACTAGACTTTGAAAGGATGCTACTGAGCTAGTCCAGAAGTACGATAATTGCCAGCGATATTCTAATGTCCAACGATAGCTAGCCTCTCAGTTGAGCTCACTTTTTGCCTTGTGGCCCTTCGCTCAATGGGGGTGGATATCCTTGGACCGTTTCTCTCAGCTTTAGGTCAATGGAGATTCTTACTTGTTGCCATCAATTATTTCACCAAATTGGTTAAAGTCGAGGCATTGGCCAAAATCACGAGAGCAAGATGAGGGCATTTTTCTGAAAGTCTATTATCTATCGTTTTGGGCTACCTCATGCTATCATTACTGACAATGGTCGACAATTTGATAATGATGCATTCAAAACTTTTTGCACCGAGTTGGGTATTTTCCACTAATTCACTTTCGTCGGACATCCATAAACCAATGGAGAAGCAGAAGTTATAAATCAGACCATCCTTCGGAACTTAGAATCTGATTGGATGAGTTCAAAGGTAGATGAGTGGAGGAACTCCCAAGTGTACTCTAGGCATATCATACGACTCCAAGGATCCCCATAGGGGAAACTCCTTTCAGTCTTATCTTCGGATCTGAAGTGGTCATCCCGGTGGAGATCGGTCTTTCAAGTTTCAAGTCCCCGAGTGGAGTCATACAAGGAATAGGACAATCCTCATCAATTAAGGGCCAGCCTCAACCTCATCGATGAGACCCGGGACCAGGCGCGGCTTAAGATGGCTATCTTTCGCCAACGAGTAGCAAAATATTACAACGCTGGGTTCACCTCAGGACATTTTGCCTTGGAGATCTAATTCTCATAAGGACCAAGGTATCTAAGCCAACCGAAGGGGGCAAGCTATCTTCAAATTGGAAGGGGCCCTATCGGGTCACCGAAGCACTTCACTAAGGAGCATATCGAATCGAGAAGCTTAACAGGCAGCCAATCTTGCGCACTTGGAACGCGGATAATTTTTGCTAGTATTATCAATAGTGAGTGTATTCAACTAATGAATATAAGAAGAGCCTCAAATTTTATCCCTCTATCCGATTGGAAAATTTCATAGTTTCAAAAGGTTTTGGTGGCCCCGCAATCATAAGGACACCCCTGGGCCGGTCGAGAAATCCTCGAGGTAGTTCAAGACATATGATCCTGGAAGCCCTGAGTCAACTCCTAGGCCGATTGAGAAACCCTTAAGGCAGTTTCAAAAGGCTCTCGGAAGCCCTGCGATCATAAGGACACCCCCAAGCCGATCGAGAAACCCCGAGGCAGTTTCAAAAGGCTCTCGATGGCCTTGCAATCAAAGGAAACCTTGGGCCGACCGAGAAACCTCCGAAGCAATTGAAGACCTATGGTCTTGGCGGCCCTGAGTTTACTCCCGGGCCGGTCAAGAAACCTCTGAGGCAATTTTAAAAGGCTCTCGTGGCCCCGCAATCACAAGGACACCCCCAGGCCGCCGAGAAACCCCCGAGACGGTTCAAGACCTATGGTCTTGACGGCCTCAAGTCAACTCCTGGGCCGGCCGAAAAACCCCTGAGATAGTTTCAAAAGGCTCTCGATGGCCCCATGATCATAAGGACACCCCCGGACCAGTTGAGAAATCCTCAAGGCGGATCAAGACCTATGATCATGATGGCCTGAGTTAACTCTTGAGCCAGCCAAGAAACCTCGAGGTAGTTTCAAAAGACTCTCGATGGCCCCGCGATCATAAGGACACCCTAGGCCGATCAAGAAACCCCGAAGGTGGTTCAAGACCTATGGTCCTAACAACCCTAAGTCAACTCCTGGGCCAGCCGAGAAACCTCCGAGGCAGTTTCAAAAGGCCTTCGAAGGACCTGCAATCGACATTAGCGCTCGAGGAGCACTTCAACATATGCCTAAGAGGCAGAGGTGCGCCTAAGTGTCCCTATGAAGTATGTGCATCGGGGGTGCTGACTCCAAAGTATGCCAAAGAGATCGAAGGCATACCTAGCCAAGTCAAAGGCTAAAGCCAAGACATAATCACCAAGAGACTAAGGCGCTACGAAAAGCTAAGTCCATTATGCTTGAATAAAATATTTCTTTCATTAATCTAATTTCAGTGTCATACAAAAAGACCGACTTTAGTCGGATTACAAAAGTGTCAAGAAGGAAAAGAAAATGAACTCTAAGGCTTGGCGGGTCCCAACCCGTCTTCAGTGTCGCCACTCTCCGGATCCTTCTCTTCGTCCTTAAGTTGATGCGTTCAAGGCCGCTTATTTTGAAGATTCGAGAGACCTTCTCCTTACATTTCTCGAAGCCATGAAGGAAGGCTTCGATGGCCGCCTCACTCAACTTCGTGGCAAAATCCGTGGAGCCTTTGTAGTGCTCCACGGCCTCCCGAGCTTGGGCTTCTGCAGCAGTCACCTTCTCTATAGTCTAGGCTTCGACGACGGCCAACTTCTCCGTAGCCTCTCGGAATTGGGCCTCAGTGGCGATCATCCTCTCCCAGAAAGCTCGAGCATTCTCCTCCGCAAAAGCTTGCTTCTCCATGACAGCCTGGGTTCGGACTCAGCCTTATCAGCCCTCTCTTCGGTATGATCCAACTTAAGGAGAGTGTCCTCCAACCTCTCCTCAGTTGGCCTAAGCCTCATCATGGCCTCCACAATTTGGCCTCGGCGATCCTGGCCTTTCTCTCGACTTCCTCGATCCGAGCCTTCGAAAAACAACTCTTGTTGACCCAATTATTGATTTTGATGATTAACAAAACTAATTGAGTATAACATTTGAAGTTACTAATGATTTTGGTTTAGTTTTTTAGTTTATGATATGATTTATTAATCAAAATCATAAGAAAAATCAAGTTCTAGTTCAAATCTAATGTCAAGGTAAGATTGCAGACATTAGAGTCGACACATGGAATCGCAAAGTTGACTCTGGAAATCGGCACAGACTTAGAGTCGACACTTGTACTGTTAGAGCCGACTCCAACAGAAAAGACAGAACGATGGTATTTCAGTCATGACTTAGAGTCGACTCCTGGACTGTTAGAGTCGACTCCAGAAGATTTTCGTGTCGACCCCAGAAAAGTCAGAGACGACTCCAGATCGAGTGGATTGGGAATTTTTGATTTAGAGCTGACTCCAGAAAATTAGAGTTGTAGGGAGAAACAATCCCCGAGGCATGCATATTTTAAAAATTTTGATAACAATTATCATTGCAGAATTTTAAAGATTACATACTAATCTATCTAACATGCATCAAGATCATATCTTTGCCTTGTATATAGGATCAATTGATCCAAAATATGCATATAAATAAAAATCAAGATCATATCTTGATCTTCAAGATGACTAGTCATACTACTTATCTTGAAGCCTACCTTAAGATCTAGGTATCAAATCGCTTACCTTAAGAACAGTAGGTAAATCCTTATTGCTCTGCAGCCGTTCAATCGTCCGGCCTCTAGTATCGTCCATGCGAAGCCCCGAATGATCGGATTTTCGGGAGTGCTAGCTCGGAAAAAAGCTTTGCTGATCTTGAATCCTTCCACTTGAATTTCCTCTAAGATCGACCACGCTTTCGCTAACACCAGAATCACCCAGATTTTTTATTCTAACCTTTTTAGAATTACAATCCACGACATATCGTGTATTGTTGTTCTGTGTATTCTGGTGAGGGAATGCCCTCTATTTATAATCTCAATTTAGCCTTAACATTGAATTCTGACATTAAGAATTCCGTCGTTTGTAAAAGCGAAGAGACGCCGAAGGCGCGGTGCTTGTTTAATTCCGACGTTCGGTGAAAACCAAAGAGACGTGGCTAAATCCGACGTTCGGTGAAAACCAAAGAGTCGTGGCTAAATCGACGTTTGGTACAAATTAATGTTAGGCATTAAATTCTACATGAGAATTTAATCTCTCATGAGATGAGATTTTAGCCATCTCATCATATGAGATCCTTATGCGAGAGGTTTGGGTTCAGGTGATGGTTTAATCTGATCTGAATTTATTTGACTGAACCCACATAGATCATGGTCCAAGCCCAAATCAAATTTGGCTAGTCCTGAATCTATTTAAATCCAAATCAAGTCTAATTTCAAATCAATATTTGAAATTGACTAGTCTTTCTAATAGACTTAAACAAAATTGAATCTTATTCACTTGTACTTAACCCAATTGAGATAATTCAATCAATCAAATTGATTAATTAAATTATATACGATTCTTAATCGTTGATCAGCAAACAGATCATCCTAGGAAACTTCTATGCGTGTGACTCTCTAGGTTCGAACCTAAGCCGGTAGCATAGAAATAACTTTCTATACTAATTGATGTGCCCATCTAGCAATGGAACCCGATGTCCAGATAGGTCGAAGAGTTGCCGAGCAAACTCCAAGAATCCTAAGAAATAGTTACCGTATAATTCATCCTCTTGACCACAAATGCTAAGGATGGCTTAAGAGCCTGTCAACTCTAAATAGCAAATCCAAAAAGTGATTCCAATTTTAGTGATCATGTGACTTTCACATGAAGTGCCTTGGCCAAGGTCTTGCTAAATTGAAACACAAGCATTTCTCCTTTTAACGGGATATGTCAAATTTCATCTTGATCCACAACTGACTACCATAAGTACTTGACTGCACCCAGTAACCTTTCGTAGCTGGATTAGAAATCCAGATGGTCCGGCACCTAAGTACAATGAGTTGCTTGTAAGCCACTGGTTGTGATCTTCAGGTCTGAAGGATACTTATACCTATATCTTCTCGGATTAACTCTTGATAGTAGAGTATCTGAAAATGAGTCACATTCGGTGAAATGTACTCTACACTTCCACCTGTATGTCATACTAGTGTCTCTACACTCCTTGGTTAAGAGGACAACCAACAAATATGATATACAACGTCCTATAATTGATAGTACTATGGCCCTGTCATAGTATATCATTTGGTCATGAACTCTTTTAAGGATCTTCAAAGATAAATCCTCCTTTATCGTGAAGGAAGATCCTGAGGGCTTCATTACAATCAGGAGTATTAAAAGATGTTCTTGTAATGAATAAACTGCCAAATAACTTTTATTAATATATCAATTTATATACAATTTACATTAGCACAATCATCAAATGATTGGCTTTAGGATACAATTCCCAACAAACTCCCACTTAGCCTAAAGCCACTCATTACAGTATCTAATACCCATCTTTAACTTATAGTTGTCAAACTCCTTGATGCTGAGTGCTTTAGTAAATGGGTCACCTAGATTTTCCTTTCCATCAATCTTCTGAAGATTTATGTCACCTCGGTCTACAATCTCTCGAATAAGATGAAACCGGCGCAGTATGTGCTTGGTGCGCTGATGTGCTCATGGTTCCTTTGCTTGAGCTATGGCACCAATGCTGTCACTGTACAACAGGACTGGTCCATCTATGGAAGGTGTCACTCCAAGCTCGGAGATGAACTTTCGCAGCTACACAGCTTCTTTCGCAGCATCTGATGCAGCGATGTACTCTGCCTCACACACCGAATCTACCACTGTATGTTGCTTGAAACTTTTCCAGTAAACAGCTCCACCATTGAGGATAAACACAAACCCGATACACTTTTGCTATCATCATGATCTGATTGGAAACTGGAATTAGTATATCCAACAAGTTTCAAATCGGACTCTCCATAGACTAACTACTGATCCTTAGTATTTCTCAAATACTTAAGGATTGTCTTAACAACTTGCCAGTGTTTTTCTTCTGGATCAGATTGATATCTACTCACTACTCCTAGTGAGTATGCCACATCTGGTCTTGTACTATCATGGTGTACATAATCGATCCCACTGCCGAAGCATATGGAATTCGACTCATACGTTCTCTTTCATTAGGAGTTGTCAGATAATCCTTCTTAGAAAGATGAATTCCATGGCCTATCGGAAGATAGCCTTTCTTGAAATTCTCCATGCTAAACCTTTTTAGCACGGTGTCAATGTACGTAGATTGGGATAAACCAAGCATCCTCTTAGATCTATCTCTATAGATCTTCATCCCTAGGATGTATGATGCTTCTCCCAGATCTTTCGTGAAGAATTGTGATGATAACCATGTCTTTATTCCTTGTAATGCAGGGATATCATTCCCGATTAAGAGAATATCATCCACATATAATACAAGAAATACAATAACGGAATCGTTAGCCCATTTATAAATGCAAGGTTCTTCTTTATTTTTAATAAAGCCATAAGATTTGATCACTTTATCAAATCGTATGTTCCAACTCTAGATGCTTGCTTAAGTCCATAAATAGACTTCTGTAGCCTGCACACTTTAGACTCGTCTTCAGATATAAAACCTCAAGGCTGTATCATATACACCTGTTCTTCTAAATTACCATTTAGAAAAGTGGTTTTAACATCCATCTGCCAAATCTTATAATCGAAGTGTGCTGCTATAGCTAGCATAATCCGAATGGATTTCAGCATTGCCATAGGAGAAAACGTTTCGTCATAGTCAATACCATACGTTGACGATACCCCTTGGCAACCAGACGTGCTTTATAGGTCTCAACCTTTCCGTCTGCGCCTCTTTTCCTCTTGAAAACTCACTTACACCCTATGGGTTTTATCCCTTCGGATGGGTCAACTAATGTCCATACATTATTGTCCTTCATGAAATCAAGTTCGGATTTCATGGCATCAAGCCATTTATTAGAGTCAGTCCTTTGCATAGCATCCATATAGGTGATCGGATCCTTTTGTTCTCATCGAGTTCAACAGGATCATCGTTCTGGACCAAGAAACCTAAGTATCTGTCCGTTGATGTGGTACTCTACCAGATCGCCTTAATGGTGCATCTAAAATGGGTTTTGAGTTTGATCTAATCAACTCAGATTCTAAGGGTTCACTGGTTTGTGTTGTTCCTTCTACTTGATGAACTTTCTCAAGTTCAATATCAGAGCTATTTGTTCCTTCACTAAGGAACTCCTTTTCAAGAAAAACTGCTCTATTACTAATGAACAACTTTTGTTCTTCAGTATTGTAGAAGTAATATCCTTTGGTTTCTTTCGGATAGCCGATAAAAAAATATTTGTCAGATTTGGGTTCAAGTTTGTCTGATTTTGCACGTTTCACATAAGCCGGACACCCCCAGACTCTCAGATAGGTAATAACCGGTTTATGTCCATACCACATCTCATGTGGAGTTTTAGAAACAGACTTACTTGGAACCTTATTAAGAATATGAAAGCTGATTCTAATGCGTATCCCCAAAATGATATTGGCAAGCTTGCAAAACCCATCATGGACGAACCATGTCTAACAGAGTTCGGTTCCTTCTTTCCGACACACCGTTATGCTGCGGTGTTCCAGGAGGAGTCCATTGGGAGAGAATCCCATTCTCTCTTAAATATGTCACAAATTCATTGGAAAGGTATTCGCCTCCTCGATCTGATCGAAGGGTCTTAATACATTTTTCTATTTTTTTTCTACTTCTTTATGATATAGTTTGAACATTTCAAATGACTCAGATTTATGTCTCATAAGATAGACATAACCAAACCTAGAAAGGTCGTCTGTAAAAGTTATGAAGTAGTAATATCCACCTTTGGCACAAGTGCTCATTGGTCCACATACATCAGTATGTACTAGACTCAATAGCTCTTTGGCTCTTTCACCTTTTCAGTAAAAGATGACTTGGTCATTTTACCAAGAAGACATGATTCACAGGTAGTTAATGATTCACAATCATCAACTCAAAGGATGCCCTCCTAAGTTATCCTGTTTAATCTGTTCTTATTGATATGACCCAGCCGATGGTGCCAAAGATAAATGTCTGTGACATCAGTTGTTCTAGGGCGCTTACTTGGATTATACACTACATTCACAGCTGTGATAATATATAAATGCCATTAGATAAATGCCCAGTCATTACAGTGACTCCATTCATAATGATATTCAAAGTAACATCCTTTATTGAAATTTCATAATGACTTTTGGCCAGAAGGCCTACAGAAATTACGTTCAATAAGAACGTTGGGCAAAAATGACAATCATTTAGTATAATGACATTTCTATTGAAAACTATTTCAAGAACTCCTAATGCCAGAACTGGAACTAATCTTCCATCGCCGACATAAGGAATCTTTCATTGTCCTCAAATCTTCTGGTGACCTGTAGTCCCTGCAATGAATTGCAAATGTTAAAAGGACTCCCGGTATCCAATACCCAGGTCTGATTATCATATACAGAAAAATTACAAGGTGTTATCATATAAATACCTTGTTGAGCAACATCTTGCTCCTTTTTCTTTTTTGGCCTGTTTTGATCAAGTGTGGCAATGTAAAGAGGACAGTTCCTCTTCCAGTGCCCTTGCATCTTGCAGTGAAAGCATTCAGCTTGACTTTTATCAACTTTATTCTTCTGCATCTGACCCCTTATAGATGTCCTAGCATGTTGCACTTTTTATTATTCTTTTTCTTCTTTCCTTTCCCATAGGGTTTACACCCTACCTTAATCCTTCAACCACATTAACCAAACCCTTAGAGAGCTGGTTATCCTTCTCAAAGTTCTGTAACAACCCCAACAAACCGTGGTAGTTGACTGCAGGCTTTGTCATTCAAAAATGAGTAAGGAAAGGTCGGAAGGATGGAGGCAAGGAATTCAGGATCGCATCTTTTCCAACTGCTCATGTAAGGAAAGCCGAGCTTGCTTAGGAGTTCTATATTCTCGATCATATACAATACATGATCAGTGACAGGAGATCCATCCCTCATTCGAGCATTGAAAATTACAACTAGTCTTGTGCCTTTCAACATCGTCGGGTGTGCCGAAAGATTCATTCAACGCTTGAATGATTTCTTCTGGCTGAGCATTCTCGAACCGGCGATCGAATTCATCGTTCATTGCTGCTAGCATGATACAACGCACGCTAATTCTATCATTGAGCCACTTCTGATAAGTGTCTCTCTCAGAACTTTGGGTGTTTGCATCAGTATCTTTGGTGCAGGATTATTCAGAATATATAGAATCCTCTCATGCTCAAGGACGATCTTAAGTTTTCTGAACCAGCTATTGAAATTGGAACCATTCAACTGTCACTATCCAATAGGGACCTTAATGATAAATTAGTGGCCATTTTCTACATAAGGAAAAACTAAAGTTTATTAGTATATAAATTGATTCAGTCTAAAGACTTGGACTTTAGTCTAAAGATTCTTCCACTATTTTGTTCAAATTGGCAGCCTCTACACCCCAATTCGAAGAATTATTCTTAATTCTTTAGCGGCACTAAGATCTACATAAACTACATACAGGCCCAAGTGAAGCTTGGCTAACCCATATGCATCTAAGAGTAGGTTTAAAACCAATTATTTCCCAAATAATTCTTAGTGTTCAGTTTTGCCCCATATACCTCTTCAGCAGGCATGAAGTGCCTTAACTGAAAGTTCTGGTTAGGTCCAACCATTAAATGATATAATTAGTGTAACCTATCGTAGACAACCAAGCCCGAGTAAGCTCGGCTCACCTGACTATTTATTTAATAGTTACGCTAATTATCATATAATGAATGATAATTCTGATGGTTGACAAGCACCAGGCATGGAGTGCCTCAATGATTATCAAGACATCGGACTCATTATCACCCACCTTAATGGGAGGCTATGATCTAGTTATCATATAACTATTTTATTTTAAGGACCTAATAATTTTAGAGGATTTTAATAATATGAAGATAAATTGACTAATCAAGTTCTCCACTGAATCTATAAAATTGGTAGAATGAAACAAGATTAAGTCAGGTTAAGTGGCACCTAAATCAGTCAGACTGATTTCCTTACAGGCATGGGTCAACCTGAATCAGGTAAATGATCTGAATCATAAATGGTTCACCACATTGACCAGGTGAGTGAGATCGATGGGAGGGATATGCCATTAACTCGTTAAAGACGCATCAATACGAGTAGCTCCCAATTAAAAACCATTCGATCGTTGATCCTAGAGCAACTTGCCAACCCACCTTGACATCATATGGTTAACCAATTTTGATTTGACCATCTAAGAGATTCATGCTCAACCACGGAGCCTAATCTACTTCATTTGGTTTAATCAAAGAGAAGGACATGATCAACTACAACTATTGTTTGATTTAGAGCATTCTCAACCTTAATCTAATTAGATTTGATCAAATACTCTTATAGTTTAATTGATTTAAACCTTAGGGTCTAACCCTTTATGGATCCGATTTAGCTAACCCAAAGGATTAAATATATTTCATGTTTACATGTCATATATTTCAATCAAGCATCATATGTATTATGTTACTACTCATAATTCCTATATTTAGATCATATCTAAAGAGATTATGAATTAACATTTGACATTCAAATTAGACTCACATAAATATTTGTATGTTTCATAACATAGACATCATGCCATCATATATCATATCTATATTTTATACTAAACATGCAAATATCATGTTTTATATAACATCAACATGTATCAAATATAAAATATATTTTGAGAGTGTGTGTAATCAGTGTTTTGAAGCCAAAGATCAATTTAAATTATCACGGCAATATGTCACAGAATACCTTGTTGAATGGGTAATTTGGATTTTCAATCCATCTGTGAATAGACCTGAGATTTGTTTTAGCCTTGATTACACAATTAATAGGAGCATTAATTTATATGTAATAAATTAGATCAATACGAAACCATCGCTCTGATATCATTTGTAGGGAGAAATAATCCCCGAGGCATGCATATTTTAAAAATTTGATAACAATTATCATTGCGGAAATTTTAAAGATTACATACTAATCTATCTAACATATCTTTGCCTTGTATATAGGATCGATTGATCCAAAATATGCATATAAATAAAAATATCAAGATCATATCTTGATCTTCAAGATGACCAGTCATACTACTTATCCTGAAGCATGCCTTAAGATCTAGGTATCAAATCGCTTACCTTAAGAACAGTAGGTAAATCTTATTGCTCTGCAGCCGTTCAATCGTCCGGCCTCTAGTATCATCCACGCGAAGCCCCGAATGATCGGATTTCGGAGTGCTAGCTCACGAAAAAAGCTTTGCTGATCTTGAATCCTCCCTTGAATTTCCTCTAAGATCGACCACGCTTCCTAACACCAGAATCACCAGATTTTTTATTCTAACCTTTTTAGAATTACAATCCAAGTGTATTGTTGTTCTGTGTATTCTGGTGAGGGAATGCCCTCTATTTATAGTCTCAATTTAGCCTTAACATTGAATTCTGACATTAAGAATTCGTCGTTTTGTAAAAGCGAAGAGACGCCGAAGGCGCGGTGCTTAGTTTAATTCCAACAAAACCAAAGAGACGTGGCTAAATCCGACGTTTCGTGAAAACCAAAGAGTCGTGGCTAAATCCGACGTTCGGTAAAATTAATGTTAGGCATTAAATTCTACATGAGAATTTAATCTCTTATAGATGAAATTTTAGCCATCTCATCATATGAGATCCTTATGCGAGAGGTTTGGGTTCAGGTAATGGTTTAATCTGATCTAAATTTATTTGACTGAACCCACATAGATCATGGTCCAAGCCCAAATCAAATTTGGCTAGTCCTGAATCTATTTAAATCCAAATCAAGTCTAATTTCAAATCAATATTTGAAATTGACTAGTCTTTCTAATAGACTTAAACCAAATTGAATCTTATTCACTTGTACTTAACCCAATTGAGATAATTCAATCAATCAAATTGATTAATTAAATCATATATGATTCTCAATCGTTGATCAGCAAACAGATCATCCTAGGAAACTTCTATGCGTGTGACTCTTAGGTTCAACCTAAGCCGGTAGCATAGAAATAATTTTTTATACTAATCGATGTGCCCATCTAGCAATGGAACCCGACGTCCGGATAGGCCGAAGAGTTGCCGAGCAAACTCCAAGAATCCTAAGAAACAGTTACCGTATAATTCATCCTCTTGACCACAAATGCTAAGGATGGCTTAAGAGCCTGTCAACTCTAAATAGCAAATCCATAAAGTGATTTCAATTTTAGTGATCATGTGACTTTCACATGAAGTGCCTTGGCCAAGGTCTTACTAAATTGAAACACAAGCATTTCTCCTTTTAATGGGATATGTCAAATTTCATCTTGATCCACAACTGACTACACAAGTACTTGACTGCACCCAGTAACCTTTCGTAGCTGGATTAGAAATCCAGATGGTCCGGCACCTAAGTACAATGAGTTGCTTGTAAGCCACTGGTTGTGATCTTCAGGTCTGAAGGATACTTATACCTATATCTTCTCGGATTAACTCTTGACAGTAGAGTATCCGGAAATGAGTCACGTTCGGTGAAATATACTCCTACACTTCCACTTGTATGTCATATTAGTGTCTCTACACTCCTTGGTTAAGAGGACAACCAACAAATATGATATACAACGTCCTATAATTGATAGTACTATGGCCCTGCCATAGTATATCATTTGGTCGCGAACTCTTTTAAGGATCTTCAAAGATAAATCCTCCTTTATCGTGAAGGAAGATCCTGAGGGCTTCATTACAATCAGAAGTATTGAGAAGATGTTCTTGTAATGAATAAACTGCCAAATAACTTTTATTAATATATCAATTTATATACAATTTATATTAGCACAATCATCAAATGATTGGCTTTAGAATACAATTCCCAACAAGAGTCAACTCTAGTTTGTCAGAAACGACTCCAGAACTATCAGAACGTCTCTAAACTTTATCTTTATCTTTTTAATCCCAACGGCTATTACTATATTTGGTTCTAATCCTTCTTACACTTATTTCTAACGGATAGTTTTAGCTATTTATGGATTAAGAAGAATCTATAAGAAGAGGTTTCATTGTATCCGAAAAAGGAGAGGAAAAACAAGAAAACAAGAGAGAAAAATCAGAAATACAAGAGTGAAATCCATCAGAAAATTAAAAGAGAAAAGAGGGAAGATTCGAAAGGAAAGATTATACTAATCTCCCAAAAGAAAAGAGAGAGATTTCTAGCATTCCTTGTTCTATTTTGAAGAAATCCCAAAAGAAGAAGCAAGCCCTAGCTTTCTAATCTTCGGAGCTTCAAGAGCATTCTAAAGGAAGATTCACTCAAGAGAAGAGAAGAAGCAAGCCACCAAGATCTGCAAATCAGGCTTTGATTCCTATCTCTTTATTATTGTTCTATTATTGTATATTTGCTCATTGGAGGAGCTTTTAAATTTATAAAAACGTTATTGTTTGCTGGGTCAATCAGAGGATTGATTCCGTTGAGGCTGTTAGCCTTGAGCAAGCAGTTTGCTCGTGTTGTAAGGTTGTGTGCTGGTGAGCCTTGAAAACCAGCTGTGTTCGTTGTGCATCCGGAAAAACAACAAGTTTGAGTTATGAGCTTACAAAACAACTCTGCTGTAATCAGATTGATATAGTGTGGACCCAAGAGGTACTTGGGAGTGGATGTAGGTGTAGGTACACCGAACCACTATAAAACTTCTTGTGTTTGCAGTGATTGTTTCCTTGTCTCTTACTCTCTATCTTTGCACACTCTGTGTTAATTCGTATACATCTAAGTTTTTACTTCCGCTAGGGGATTGTTTTTTTTAAAATGAGTTTAATTTTTGAAAAACCCAATTCACCCTCCCTCTTGGGTTGCTATCTGGACCAACAACTCCTCCTGAGTAGCTCGGAGCTTGCCGGCTGCCTTCGCCTCTCAGGCCTGGATCTCGACCAATTCCTTGGCCAAGTTGTTAGCCCAGGTCTTGGCGGCAATCAACTCTTTGCAGGCACACCCGTAGTTGTTGGCGGCTCCAACACAGGCATCCTGGAGGAGAAAAGGCCGTTGGACATCTATATGAGAATCGGTTAGAGCTCCGATCAAATCCAACATAAAGAGAAATAAAGCTGATGGACTTACCTGAAGGGCGGTAATGAAGAGAGTATTGAGGGCATCGACAATTGGTTGATGGTAGAGCTCGGCCTAAAAATTTGGAAGGCTAGAGTGGCTTAACACACGCTCTGCCAGTTGGCCACGGCACATCGCCGTCACCCGAGACGGCTGGCTCCCTGGAACACTGGTGGGAGGCGCCCCTCTTTCCTCTGACGGTGATTGGATGGCCGGGGGACATCATCCTTAACTTTCACCATCGGAGGTGCCCCAACCCTCGCCTCCGGTGCGGCTTCACCCCTTGGCTTGGTGGTGGCCGAGGGCTCGTCCCTTGACAGCCCTGCCTCAACTTCGATGGGAGAAGGCCCCATTACTGGCGCCTCGGTGGGGGGACTCTCCCTTCTCGGCTCCCCGTCAATACAGCCTCAGAGGGAGCCATGGGGGACCGGGATGATCTTCCCTACTCGTCTCGGCATGGCTTCTTAGGCGCTGCCCTCACCGTGTCGCTAACGGCCGCTCTCCTCTTTCAGAGGCCTGCCATCAAGTAGTTGAGAGAAAATTCATTGCTGTATAAAGAAGCAAAAATCAGAATGTAAAAAAAAAGAAAATAACAAAAGTAAAGAAAAACGATTAAAGGGTATGGTGCTAACCGGATGCCGGTGGTGGCGACGCCGGCACTACGTCGGCCTAGCAGAGGTTGCTCTCCGATAATAACTCACGACAGGGAGGTATGTCAGAAGACATCAACAAGTTGAAGACTTCTCAATCTTCCTCATTGATAATTGAGTTTTTATTAGGGCTCGTGTCGGGACTGCCCCAACCCATCCTCACTCCTTCCATATGGGCATAGAAAAATTGAGACTTCCATCCCTTGATTTTGAAGGGTGGGTCAAGTTTAAGGGTTCTTTTGGGTCTTGAGGTGAAGCTCCACCACCCAGCTTTATTAGGGTTTTAGAGTTTGTACAAAGCTCGAAATAATGAGAGTTGGACAGAAATGCCATGAAAATGGCAGAGCACAATGAAGGCGCAGATAATCTGAATTTAGTTCGGAGTTAACTATGCCAGAACAATATCATACCTATCTAAGAGATTGAGGAAGAAAGGATGGAAAGGAAGATGAAGCCCACTCCTAAAAAATTCCTCGTACAGGGCAACCCCACTAGACCGGCTAGAGGTCATCCTATCATCAGAATGAGGGACAGAAAGGTGGACACTATCAGGTATCCCATACTGAGCCCTAAGGTTCCTTATCTCTTGACAAGACATGGCAGAGGCAATCCTCCCCGGACTGGTAGACTCAGAAATGGTAGCCGAAGGAGATGCCGGATGACTTGGTGATGGAGGAGAGACTCTAGGTGGTGAACTCTGGGTGGTGCTTGGGCTGCGGTCGCCGGGCGGTCACGGATGGAAATACCATCAAGAGCCTGGCGCCGCACCCAAAGGATTTCATCTTCGGAGGGTTCGACCATGGGACTCTTACCCTTTCTACTGGAACTAGGATCCATGGGAAGAAAAGAAAGGAACAAAGAAAGTGAAAGGGACTGACCTGAAGATCAGAAAGACAGAAGCAAGAACTCGGGACTCAGAAGGCGAAGAAGGCACAGAGAAGGTATTGGAGACATGAAAGGCTTGAAAGGACAGGCAGGACAGTCTTTATACTCAATTTTTGAAACATCACGCCCACTACAAAGCCACGTGGAGACTCATAAGTGGAGCAGCATCCAGCTGTCCAAAAACTCATTACTACCCGAGATACAACGCCTCGGTGACGCTTAAGGAGCACAATCCGTACCCAATGATGGGACATGGATAAGAACAATTCAATAATAGCGTCCCATCTTTTTCGTTGATCGAGGGGTATTTTCCTCAATCTCCCTGCAGATCATATCACTTATGGCGTCGTTCCTTAAATGATGAGAAGACTTTACCTTCTCGAGGGCATGTGCCCGCCTTCGCTGATTTATGGTGCTCAAGGCCCAACAAAAACAAGTGATTTTGCGCTTTCTCTTGGTAAGTGCTATGCACGTGAGCGCCAAACTCAGGAGCGAAAGGGCATATGATGTGGCTGATAAAAGCCATGCGTAAGTTAACAGCCAAAATTACATGACAGCAGAAGTCGATAGGACACCGGCAACCCAGTTCTCAGGCGGCCCCAGCTCTTAGGTGGCCTCAGATCTCAGGCGGCTCCAGTTCTAAGGTGGCCCTAGCTTCCAGGCGGCCTCAGCTCTAAGGTGGCACTAGTTCTTAGGTGGTCCCAGCTCTCAGGTAACCCCAGCTCTTAGGCAGCCTCAGTTCTAAGGCGGCCCTAGCTCCTAGACGGCCCTAGTTCGAAGGTGGCCTCATCTCTGAGCTCAGCTTCAGCTTGGGCAAGCCTTCAGTTCTGACCAACCGGCCCACCAGCCGCTTTTGACTCATATGTCTTTAATAAGACAAGCCCCACTAGTTCTGGTATAGGCCTAAAAAGTCATCATCCATCATGAAGCTTTAATGATCCAGATCATATGAGCCCAAAAAATCATCGTTCATCATAAAGCTTTAATGACTCGGATCATATGGGCCCAAAAAGTCATCGTCCATCATGAAGCTTTAATGATCCTGATCAGATGAGCCCAAAAAGGTTGTTATTTATCATAAAGTACTAATCACTTAGTTCAGATAGGATAAATTATACTAGTTCTGACATTCCA